>JAVJIF010018478.1:0-98381 GCA_038442645.1 Agave tequilana
TAGAATATTAGATTAAGAATAGATGTGCAAGGTTCTCAGTTCTAATCCGCGGTAGCAGGGCTATGCGGGTCGTGATCCTCAAGGAGGGACTGCGATGGAAGCGTTGAGCAAGTTTCTCTAAAAATTTATCTTTTTTAGTTATTTTTGTTAGTCACGTGGTATTTACAATGAGTTGTGGAAAGACTATTGGAGAGAGATGGATTTAATCTATAAAAAAAAAAAGAAATAAAAGAAAAGAAAGAACACTTATCTCTTTAGTCCGCTTGCCGTTTGAACCGTTGCGATGATTTCCCTTTTCTTGGAAGGCGTACAAGCACGGCTTGGGGATCGTCCGCCTTCTTAATCTACTCTACTAAATGAAAACAAGCTATGAAGACCTGTTCATCGCCATGGGCCGTCAAGGTTCCTTCCTTTGGCTAGGTAGTCTCGAAGCGATTGTTCTCATGGAAGCAAGACGTTAGAGAAAGAAACAATGTAGAGAACAAAAACAGAGAGAACAAGAACACAACATTTAAATAGAAGAGATGACAAATAAACTAAACAAAAACAAACCTTTGAATGGATTTCATTAACAATTGAAGAAGAGTTGGCTTACACCGCTGTCACCTCAGTACAAGCATGGACTCTTTCCTCCATGAAAGCTTCCTCCACTCTCAGAATTTACAAAAGATAAACAAAAGAAACCTAACCTAGAAGAAGAGAAAAACCCTAAAATCCTAACTTTGGCCCTTTGCTGGACGCTGGACACTCTTTACGTTGCAATGCAGGTGATATTTATAGGTGCAGAAGGCTACAGAGTCCCGGACGAATCTGCCCACGAAAATTTGGGATCAGGATCTTATCAAAGTGCCGCGGATTTGCGGCGTTCCGCGGCACTTTTGTGGATTCTGGCCACGCGCTTTGGCGCGTGGCCTCTCCTGGTCCGTCCATGTGGGCGCCTGCTTCTAGAATTGTAATCCTGACCTTAAATCTGGATTTTCGAGATAACTTAGTAATCAAGTTACCCTTAACCAGAATTTCTTCAAATCTTCCTCCCACGAATTTCCTTCTCATCTTTGGCTTTTATGCTCATCCTGCAAGAGTTTTAGGGTTGGGTAGAAGTCTATCCTTCCCTAATCTCTGATATTGCACTTTTAGCCCTTGTATTTGCTTTTTGACTCTTTGTATTTGCGCTTTTTCACCTGGGCTTCAAATATGGGCTTTTGGCTTCATGGGCTTTATTTATTATTAATTTGATAATTCGAGGCCTGCACACAATAAATAATAAAATATTAATAATTGTTCAGAATTAAATGATAATATGAAAATGTGATGGTAAATATGATGATAAAAATGCACTTTTGACTACCAATCACACCCCCACACTTATCTTTTTGCTCGTCCTCGAGTAAAAACAAAGAAAAGAAAAAGTTAATCTAACCTAACTCACTTTCGTAGGATCACGATTGCACTTAGCACGTGCAACAAGCCGTTAAACCTCTAGGTTACCCTAGAGACGAGTGTTGTCTCGTGAGGGTTTTCAGCGGATTGCACCCACAAAATCCATAAAAGGAAAATATTTGAATTATATTTGAAGAGACTAAGTAGTCTATAAGTTTTAGGATCCTCATTTTTATTCATTCTTCAAACTTAGTCTTTATAGTTATTATTTTTCATTTTAGGTAAGAATTAAATTGAATTTCTAATATAGTCTTTTTCGTTACCAAAAATCATATGCATCCTTATGTTTTTACTAGGATTTCCTTAACTTGGACTCTCATGCCTCTTTATTATTTATTTATATATATATAAATATTTTTTTTTTGATATGTATAACTCATCTACTTTTCTTTCGTGTAAGTATCAAGGCTTCTTGAGGCCCTAATAGCTAACTAATTGATTATTAGATGTGTTAGTACATATAAGTAATTTTTCCTTAGTTCCCTCGGACTTTCTAATCCACCCATGTAGCGAACTTAAAGTCGGTGACTCCCAAACCGGTCGGTCTTAGGGCACCAGGTGAGAAAACACCCCGCGGACTCAATTCGAGTGAACTAGGCCACAAACTAAGGTATTATTTTTTTTTTTATTTTTTTATTTTGCATTCACCTTTAGGCGTGAATACTTATGCTTCTTGAGGCACATGTATCCAGCTTAATTATGATTTTTGTTTTTTTTTTTATATATGAGGCACAAGGGTCTTTGTCTTAGAATCCTAGATATGCATTAGTATGCAATATTCATTAAGGTAAAAATCAAGACTAATTATTTATTCAATTTCTCTCCTATACCTAAAATTTAAACAATTTATTTATTTTGACCAAGTCTTTAGAAATCCTAATCATGATTTTCCTAATCCTTAAAACTAACTTAGATTTCTTTCAAAAAAAATAAGTCAAATATTTCCTTTTTATAACATTTTTTTTTATTTTTTTTTTATTAGCAAATTTGTTAGTTTCTACCTATGTTAGTATGTTAGTAAAGCCCACCCCCACACTTATCTCATGCATTGTCCTCAATGTATGAATGAATGCATATATGCATGAAACAGAGAACAAGGGAAGGCGGAAATTACCTTAGGGTGGTGGTTCCGGAGGTGGTCTAATTGGTCCACGAAATGCGGCCCAAACAAGATAACGTGGTAGTTCACGGGACCTACCTTTATTTACCTCTTTTATATTTACATGTTTACAGTCCCCAGTATGAATAGGATCATGGAAGATCCTCTCTTGAAACTTACTCCCTTTACATGACCAGTCCTGGAAAATCATCACAGAGTCATGGTCTATACCTATGTCCAACAAAAGAATGTGACTTGGTAGAATGGTTGACTTGGACTCAAGAATGATAGGTTCAGGATCTAATACCGACTCAGGAAAGAAACTCAAATCAAGTAAAGGTTCAGGAATCGGGCTAGGATCAAGAAGTGGGTCCAAGTCAAGAAATTGAAACTCAAGTCTACAATCATTTTCCCACAATGAATGTGACTCAATGTTGGTGATTCAAGTTCAGGAATGATAGGTGTGGGATCAAACTGACTCTAAAGACTCTAAAATATTACCTAAGTCGGGTAACACAGGAGTCAATAATGATTTAGGATTTGAACTTGATCATAGATTTGGGAATCTAGGTCACATATCTCATTAGTTTCAATCTCATAAAAATGGGAACTTGCCAATTTTTCCATGGGACTTTCAAAATTGCACAATTGGTCAAGTTCATATGATCATCAAAAATGGGTGATTCAATTCATGATCTATGGGTATGGGAATAAATGTTGGCTCAGAAAATTGGTCCAAATTGGGTAATGATACCGGAGTCAACATAGATTCGAAGATGGAAACTGAATCGCAAAGTTGGGGATCGGGTTCACATTCATAATCTAATTCAATCTCATGAAATTAAAACTAGCCAATTTGTCCAAGGATTGGGATTGAGCAAGTTCATATTGATGTGATGAATTGAATTTTGATCAAGGTCTTCTAAACAGAATGATTCTTGGTTCCTATCAAGATGCTCAAGAATGTTTGAAAGTCTAGAAATTTGATCATTCATTTGTCTTGTAACCTATCCACTTTTCTTCTAACCCATCGAATAGATCAATGGTGGACTGAAACCTTGGTGATGTGGGAAAAGACGTATATGAAGGTACTGGTTGAACAGGTGTTTGACCATATGGCTCAGGGGTATTGATCCCCATTGACTCTGTGAAGAGTAGTGATGATTATTCCAATCTTGTTCATAGTATTGGGACTGGGGCATGTAATGATTCGGATAAGACCAATCTGGCACACTAGGTTGGTCACAGTTATGATATGCCGGGTTGGTATATCCGAATAAGAGGTTGGTGTGTAATATGGATCCTCATTAAAATTGAAAAATTATTGTTATAGGCCATATCACACAAAGCAAACAAAAGAAAAAAAAAAAAAAACAAACAAGAAGAAATTTCTAACCTAATTTAGGGTAGACCTAGACCTAGACGACTCCTAACTGGTTAGACTGTCCACGGGAGGTAGGGTGTAGACTTTGACCACAAGTTAATCAGCCAGGTCGGGGCAAGAGTGGTGGGAGGTTTTCCGTCAAGACGTTCCTTAATTAAATAACCACCACACTTCGGGCTTTCGGCCCTCAATCCCCTTCCTAGACACTGATTTAGCAAGAGTCAACTTCTAGCACTTTTCCCCCTTAGGATAATCTCCTAATGAGTCCGGGTCCCTAGGGCCAACGTCTACTATTTTTTATGTTAGGTTTGGGTTAGTGAGTGCTTGGGATATGATTTTTGGGCTAAGGAAGGGTGATGAAATCCCCACCTTATCTTGTTAATGGGTTATGCCCTTAAGATGAATTAGTGCAAGTGTACAAGATAAGTAGATAAGATTCACTCAAAGCAGAAAATCAACCAAGAGATGAGTTCCTATTCTACATGCAATGCGTACGTACTTGCTTCTCCAGCACTCTTCAACAGTAAAAATAAAGGAATTGAAAGACACGTGCCTAATATGCAAACGTCTAATCAATTTTATCTTTAACAACAAATAATTTACTGTTGAATTAATTAGCAGTATACAGTTTTATCACAGAACAAAACAGAATATACCAATAAGCAGTATTTTAATTTACAGAGATCTGCAAAAATTTCAGTGAGTAATTCACTGCAATTGCCGCGGATCCGCGGCTCTGGCCGCGTTTCCGCGGCAAACTTGCAGGCCCTCGTGCTCTCCCTTCGAGGCAGAGGCACTGGTTGCTGTATGTCCTTACTGCTGCTCTGTTTCTTTTCCTGTTCTCCAAACCTGCAAACAGAAAAGAATAAAGAATTAGTTAAAAATTAAATTTTTATTAGAGATAAACTTACCGTCCTCCCGGCAACGGCGCCCAATTTGTTGACTGAGATTTCCTGCACACAAAATATTAGAATATTAGATTAAGAATAGATGTGCAAGGTTCTCAGTTTAATCCGCGGTAGCAGGGCTATGCGGGTCGTGATCCTCAAGGAGGGACTGCGATGGAAGCGTTGAGCAAGTTTCTCTAAAAATTTATCTTTTTAGTTATTTTGTTAGTCACGATGGTATTTACAATGAGTTATGAAAAGACTATTGGAGAGAATGGATTAATCTATAAAAAAAAAAGAAAAAAAAGAAAAAGAAAGAACACTTATCTCTTTAGTCCGCTTGCCGTTTGAACCGTTGCGATGATTTCCCTTTTCTTGGAAGGCGTACAAGCACGCTTATGGGATCGTCGCCTTCTTAATCTACTCTACTAAATGAAAAACAAGCTATGAAGACCTGTTCATCGCCATGGGCCGTCAAGGTTCCTTCTTTGGCTAGGTAGTCTCGAAGCGATTGTTTCTCATGGAGAGCAAGACGTTAGAGAAGAAACAATGTAGAGACAAAAACAGAGAACAAGAACACAACATTAAATAGAAGAGATGAACAAATAAACATAACAAAACAAACCTTTGAATGGATTTCATTAACAATTGAAGAAGAGTTGGCTTACACCGCGCTGTCACCTCAGTACAAGCATGGACTCTTTCCTCCATGAAAGCTTCCTCCACTCTCAGAATTTACAAAAGATAACAAAAGAAAACCTAACCTAGAAGAAAAGAAGAAAAACCCTAAAAATCCTAACTTTGGCCCTTTGCTGGACGCTGGACACTCTTTACGTTGCAATGCAGGTGATATTTATAGGTGCAGAAGGCTACAGAGTCCCGGACGAATCTGCCCACGAAATTTGGGATCAGGATCTTATCAAAGTGCCGCGGATTTGCGGCGGTTCCGCGGCACTTTTGTGGCTTCTGGCCACGCGCTTTGGCGCGTGGCCTCTCCTGATCCTCCATGTGGCGCCTGCTTCTAGAATTGTAATCCTGGCCTTTTAAATCTGATTTTCGAGATAACATAGTAATCAAGTTACCCTTAAACCAGATTTCTTCAAATCTTCCTCCCACGAATTTCCTTCTCATCTTTGGCTTTATGCTCATCCTGCAAGAGTTTAGGGTTGGTAGAAGTCTATCCTTCCCTAATCTCTGATATTTGCAACTTTTAGCCTTGTATTTGCATTTTGACTCTTTGTATTTGCGCTTTTTCACTGGCTTCAAATATGGGCTTTTGGCTTCATTGGGCTTTATTTATTATTAATTTGATAATTCGAGGCCTGCACACAATAATAATAAAATTATAATTGTGCAGAATTAAATGAATAAATATGAAAATGTGATGGTAATATGATGATAAAAATGCACTTTTGACTACCAATCAGTCTTCATAGCTTGTTTTTCATTTCGTAGAGTAGATTAAGAAGGCGGACGATCCCATAAGCCGTGCTTGTACGCCTTCCAAGAAAAGGGAAATCATCGCAACGGTTCAAACGGCAAGCGGACTAAAGAGATAAGTTTTCTTTTCTTTTCGTTTCTTTTCTTTTCTTTTTTTTGTAGAATAAATACAACTCATCTCCATATTCTTTTCTACCACCATTCATTGTAAATACCACTACTAATAATAAAAAGATAAAAAAGAGATAACTTGCTTAACGCTTCCATCGCAGTCCCTCCCTGAGGATCACGACCCGCATAGCCCTGCTACCGCGGATTAGAACTGAAACCTCGCACTATTATTTCTCAATCTAAACTATCATATTTTTCTGTGCAGGTAAAATCAGTCAACAAATTGGCGCCGTTGCCGGGGAGGGACGGTAAGTTATTCTCTAATAAAAAAAAATTAATTTTTAACTAATTCTTTATTCTTTTCTGTTTGCAGGTTTGGAGAACAGGAAACAGAAACATAGCAGCAGCAGTGGACATATTGCTATTCTGTGCCTCTGCCCTCGAAGGCAGAGCACCAGAACCCACTGTTTTGCCGCGGATCCGCGGCCAAAGCCGCGGAAACGCGGCAACAGTGGTGAATTACTGATCCAGTTTTTTGCAGGGTGCTTCAAATTAAAAATTCTGCTTTCTGCTCTGTTCTGATTTGTTCTGTGATATACCTGTAAATTGCTAATAATTCAACAGTAAGTTATTGGTTGTTAAAAATAAAAATTGATTAGACGTTTGCATATTAGGCACGTGTCTTTTCAATTATTTTTATTTACTGTTGAAGAGTGCTGGAGAACCAAGGTACGTACGCTTTGCATGTAGAATAGGATTCATCTCTTGGTTGATTTTCTGCTTTGAGTGATTCTTATCTATTTATCTTGTACACTTGCACTAATTCATCTTAAGGGCATAACCTATAAATAAGATAAGGTGGGGATTTCATCACCCTTCCTTAGCCCAAAAATCATATCCCGAGCACTCACTAACCCAAGCCTAACTTAAAAATTAGTAGACGTTGGCCCTAGGGACATCTCAGACTCAATAGGAGATTATCCTAAGGAGGAAAAGTGCTGGAAGTTGACTCTTGCCAAATCAGTGTCTAGGAAGGGGATTGAGGGCCAAAAGCCCGAAGATTGGTGGTTACTTAATTAAGGAACGTCTTTGACGGAAAACCTCCCACCATTCTTCCCTGACCTGGCTGATTAACTTGTGGTCAAAGTCTGCACCCAACCTCCTGTGGACGGTCTAACCAGTTAGGAGTCGTCTAGGTCATAGGTCTACCCCTAACTTAGGTTAGAATTTTTCTTTTTTTTGTTTGTTTATTTGTTTGTGTTGTTTGTGTTGGTGTGATATGGCATATAATAATAATTCCAATTTTAATCCATATTACACCTCTAACTATTATTCGGATATTACCAACCCAGCATACCCTAATTTTGACCAATCTAGTGTGCCGGAATGGTCTTATCCGAATGAATATAACCCACACCCTCCATCTTATGACTATAATGTTCATAATAATTTCAACTCGTCACAGAGTTCATGGGGTTTCGAGTCCCCCGAGTCTAATTCTCAACCTAATTGTCCTCCGCATCCACCTTGTCCACAATATTCCCAAGATTCATACTCTGATCCTCCCATTCAGAATAGAAATCCATCTATCTTGGAAATGATGAGTAGAAATAAGTCCAAGCAAAAGTCACCATCAATCTTAGACATAATGATGCGTGAGTCCACCGACTCACAACTTTATCACAAATACCCGTCCTATTTTCAAGTCCAATCAGAATATGATCCACCTATAGACTATGAAGGGATGCTAGCTGCCATGACTGAGGCTAAATTAGCCCGTGATCATGACATAGATTTGATGGTTGAATGCTTACGTTCTCACCGGCCGGCTGATTCTGATATCGTTGACCACTCGATTAGAGCCGACGAACCAAGTTGCTTTGGACAACAAGTTTCTAATTCAGTACCATCTTGTGAACTTGCCGAAACTTTAAATTCTGATAACTTGGCAAGTTTTTTCCTTTCCCGAATTAGAACTTGAACATGACCTAGATTCTCACAATCTCTTTACTTCTGAAACTGATTGTACAATTCTGACGGAAGAAGTTGACCTTAGTTTTGAAGAATTGTATGGCGATGAGCTAGAATTCCTTAATATTGGAAGTAAAGAGATATCATCCATATTAGGTCACATTCCATTGTGGGAAGAAGATTGTGGACTTGAGCTTCAATTTATTGATTTGGACCCACTTCATGAACTTAGCCCGACTCCTGAGCCCTTTTGATTTGAGCTTCTTCCCTGAGTCGGTATTCGTTTCCGCACCTATAATGTCCAAGTCAATAATTCCATCTTTTCATACTCCATTTTGGGACAAGGAGGTTGAGACAATTAACTCTGAAATTTATTATGAAATTTGGAAATTCGATGGGGTGGAAATTTTTAAAAATAATAATACATATATTTTTGTGGGTTATGTAAGGAAAGTTTCTGGTGGGTTCCACCAAATTATCTGTTATCTTGATTGGGCCGCATTTCGTGGACAAATTAGACCACCTCCGGAACCACCACCCTAAGGTAATTTCCGCCTTCCCTTGTTCTGTTTCATGCATATATGCATACATTCATACATTGAGGACAATGCATGAGATAAGTGTGGGGGTGGGCTTTACTAACATACTAACATAGGTAGAAACTAACACCAAAAAAAAAAAAAAAAATGTTATAAAAAGGAAATATTTTGACCTATTTTTTTGAAAGAAATCTAAGTTAGTTTTAAGGATTAGGAAAATCATGATTAGGATTTCTAAAAACTTGGTCAAAATAAATAAATTGTTTAAATTTTAGGCGTAGGAGAGAATTTGAATAATTAATTAGTCTTAATTTTTACCTTAAGGAAATGTGCGTACCTAATGCATATCTAGGATTCTAAGACAAAGACACTTGTGCCTCATATATAATAAAAAAAAAAAATTCACTAATTAAGCCGATACATGTGCCTCAAGAAGCATAAGTATTCACGCCTAAAGGTGAGTAAAAAAAATATATAAAATAAAACCTTAGTTTCGTGGCCTAGTTCACTCGAATTTGAGTCCGCGGGGTGTTTTCTCACCTGGTGCCCTAAAGCCGACCGGTTTGGGAGCCATCGACTTTAAGTTCGCTACATGGGTGGATTAGAAAGTCCGAGGGAACTAAGGAAAAATTATGTACTAACACATCTAATAATCAATTAGTTAGGTATTAGGGCCTCAAGAAGCCTTGATACTTATACGAAAGAAAATTAGATGAGTTATACATATCAAAAATAAATAAATAAATAAATATATATATATTAATAATAAAGAGGCATGAGAGTCCAAGTCAAGGAATTCCTAGTATAAATAAGGATGCATATTACTTTTGGTAACGAAAAAGACTATATTAGAAATTCAATTTTAATCCTTAACCTAAAATGCATAACAATTGACGTTATTAAGACTAAGTCCAAAAGAATGAATAAAAATGATAATCCTAAAACTTATAAACTACTTAGTCTATCCAATACAAGTCAAATATTTTCCTTTTTATGGATTTTGTGGGTGCAATCCGCTGAAAACCCTCACGAGACAACACTCGTCCTCTAGGGTAACCTAGAGGTTTAACGGCTTGTTGCACGTGCTAAGTGCAATCGTGATTCCTACGAAAGTGAGTTAGGTTAGATTAACTTTTTCTTTTTCTTTGTTTTTACTCGAGGACGAGCAAAAAGATAAGTGTGGGGGTGTGATTGGTAGTCAAAAGTGCATTTTTATCATCATATTTACCATCACATTTCATATTTATTCATTTAATTACATTTATTAATTTGTAATTTATTGTGTGCAGGCCTCGAATTATTAATTTAATAATAAATAAAGCCTAAAGAGCCCAAAAGCCCAGATCCAAGCCCATGTTTGAAGCCCAGGTGAAAAAGCGCAAATACAAAGAGTCAAAATGCAAATACAAGGGCTAAAAGTTGCAAATATCAGAGATTAGGGAAGGATAGACTTCTATCCAACCCTAAACACCTGCAGGATGAGGATAAAAGGCCAAGATAAGAAGGAAATTCGTGGGAAGAAGATTTGAAGAAATCTGGATTAAGGGTAACTTGATTACCAAGTTATCTCGAAAATCCAGATTAAAAGGCCAGGATCAAACTTCCAGAAGCAGAAGCCCACAGGGACGGACCAGGAGAGGCCACGCGCCAAAGCGCGTGGCCAGAAGCCACAAAAGTGCCGCGGAACCGCCGCAAATCCGCGGCAAAGTGATGACGTCAGGATCCCAAATTTCGTGGGCAGGTTTATCCAGGACTCCTCGGCCTTCTGCATCTATAAATAGCACCTGCATTGCAACGTACAGAGCGTCCAGCGTCCAGCAAAGGGCCAAAGTTAGGATTTTTAGGGTTTTTCCTCTTTCTTCTAGGTTAGGTTTTCTTTTTGTTTATCTTTTGTAAATTCTGAGAGTGGAGGAAGCTTTCATGGAGGAAAGAGTCCATGCTTGTACTGAGGTGACAGCGGTGTAAGCCAACTCTTCTTCAATTGTTAATGAAATCCATTCAAAGGTGTGTTTTTGTTATGTTTGTTCATCTCTTCTATTTCATGTTGTGTTCTTGTTCTCTCTGTTTTTGTTCTCTACATTGTTTCTTTCTCTAATGTCTTGCCCACCGTGAGATCCAACTGCTTCGAGAATACCTAGCCGAAGAAGGAAGCTTGACGGCCCATGGCGATGAACAGGTCTTCATAGCTTGTTTTTCATTTCGTAGAGTAGATTAAGAAGGCGGACGATCCCATAAGCCGTGCTTGTACGCCTTCCAAGAAAAGGGAAATCATCGCAACGGTTCAAACGGCAAGCGGACTAAAGAGATAAGTTTTCTTTTCTTTTCGTTTCTTTTCTTTTCTTTTTTTTTGTAGAATAAATACAACTCATCTCCATATTCTTTTCTACCACCATTCATTGTAAATACCACTACTAATAATAAAAAGATAAAAAAGAGATAACTTGCTTAACGCTTCCATCGCAGTCCCTCCCTGAGGATCACGACCCGCATAGCCCTGCTACCGCGGATTAGAACTGAAACCTCGCACTATTATTTCTCAATCTAAACTATCATATTTTTCTGTGCAGGTAAAATCAGTCAACATCTTCGTGAGTGTACTGTGGAACTCTTTGAAGCCACCAAAGTTTGATCGTGTTGAGTGTTTAGATACACAGTCTAAACCTCCCCGATTGCTTTTAGTCTGTCGTGGGTGCACTTTAAGCCAGGAGTGGACGGTCGTCTGCTCGTGCTAGTGTACTGTTGAACTGCTTTGCAGAAGCAGGGACTGAACGCCAGTTCTTTTGGTCGCAGCTTTAAAGATGCGACTTTCATGGAAACACGACTGTTATTCCATAAGGCAGATACGACTTTTGGCCGGGTTGGAAGGACGCAAACTTTGGAAAAACGCGACCTTCTGGACGCGACCATGGCCATACTGAAAGGGTGCGTCTATTAAAGACGCACGACTATTTGGGTACGAATCCGTGCCATGCCATAAGTACAATGCCACGTGTCCCGTGGAGCTGACGGGACGTCTTCTTTTTGGCGTGCGAACTTCACGCTGCATTAAATGCACTGTCCACGCGTCAAAAGACGATTCGGTGTCGAGTCAATCGAGTCATGCGCCGCGTATCTTTGCGAATCACTGTGCCTATAAATGGCAACAGTTATCCAGAAAACTTTCATTAGTCTTCCATCTTCGTCTTCGAGCGCGCCTGTTAGGTTTTTTGAGAAAAGGATCTCCTTTGTTCTCAATTCTTCCGTCTAACATCAGCTCTTTTTGATTCTCAAATGGCACCTAAGGCCAAACCTACTGCTTCGTCTTCAAAAGCGATCGCTGCTGAGACTCCGAGGGGAGGTTCCTCCATGCAGGAAGCCCCCATCTCAGGTATAACGCCGTCGGGCTTAACTTCCGCCATTAAAACGGTTTACATAGTTCTTTGAACTCTTAAACCTCCTTTTGGATGCGAAACATCAACGCGGGCTCGAGCCCGTGTTTGATCTTAAAATAACACCGTCGGGCTTAGCTTCCGCCATTAAAAGGGTTTATGGAGTTCTTATGACTCTAAAGATCCCTTTTTTTAAGAAGAACCGCCAGCGCGGGTTCGAAACCGTGTTTGATTCTCAGACGCGGTCTTTGAGTTGACAAACAAGGCGCGGGTTTGATGACCCTGCTGCTTTTATCTGCTTGAGCATGTGATTATTTGTTGAACACAGGGCTCCAGTAAGCTTTGCATTCCGGACTCGTCACTTAGAATGTCTCTAATTGTGATAAATCTGAATGCGGACTTAATTCTCGCGTCTTGCGATGTCAGACGCTAATTTTCAAGAATTTCAACTCGGGCTGAAGGTTTCGGGCCTGACTTTTGCAACTCTTGTTCATTCAACAGGGAGATGGCAATTTTCGCGTCTGATTCTCTTCGCGCCTTGTGTCTTAGACACGGATGCAAAATTAGACTGCGTTCGAATCCTGTGTGTATCACAGTTTTAATCGCGTCTGTTTCTGCCACCGCGGAAGTTTTGCTCACTGCGCGGGTCATTCCTGCGTCTGCAGTCTTCAGCAAATGGCTGCGTCTGTCACTTAGTTATTTCTGTCGAAGTATACTAAGCTTCAGACCTCCTGACTTCTTTGTTTGCTTTTTGCAGGTAGGCTCGATCGTCCTTTTTCAGGTTCGCTGGGCCCCTGGGAGAATATTTCGGCCGGCGAACTTGATCAATGTTCGTCCACAAGGGAGGAAGTCATGGACCTCGTCGTCCACAAGGGAAGAAATCATGGTCCTCGTCGTCCACAAGGGAAGAAGTCATGGTCCCTGACGAGGACTTAACCCTCGCCAAGATCTCCTCGGACGTGATGCACCAGTCAAGCTTGCTGGCATGGCATGGTCAGAGTGGGTATGGCGGCGAGGGTTGCGGTGGATATAGTGGTGGGTAGCATCCTCTGTGAGGTCTCAGAACCTCCTCTCTTACCCCAGAAGTGACATCGAGGAAACTCCATGCTCACTGGATGACCTTCTGGCGGAAGAGATGTTCATCAACGAAGGATCGCATCCCGCCACTTTGATGATCAAGTGGAATCGGAGGATTCTGCTGCCATCAGACCTCAAGAACACCATTACTCTTAGTCAACAAGGGTTCTTTCGATGTTTACGTCATGCATCATAAGGCAATCGGCTCCGACCGTCGCCACAGTGTCCAATCCTAGTTTGGCGTTCTTCAAAACATCCTGTACTTGAAATTAGATGCAACTTTAAGGAGTGAGTGCAGCCTCTGAGAGAGAGAGAAAGACTTCTTTGTACTCCTTAATTGTATTGTAACACTCAATCTTATTGTATAAGAGAGCGTTTTTGTATCACTTTCATATGCCTGGAAAATAAAAGTGACACTTTTCTTTTTGCCTCTTTCTATTGTCTTGAACTTTTTTTTTTAGTCAGACGCATAGAAGCAAAGAATCTTTGACTTTGTCAAAATTATGATGATAATCTTAATAAGTCAAATTTTGTAGGGAAAGATCCTATTTCAGGAACTTTCATAATACTGTCAGAGGTGTAATATTAACTTGACAGAGATGAAATAATTTTTGGTGGACCTGCCACTTTATAAAAGAAAGTGACAGGTGGAATATGTACCCCCAGGGAAGATGAGCTTTTATCAAGGGTTTGGGATTAACTTGATTAAGATCAGCTGGGGAGTTAATGAAAACACTGTTTAATGGTGTAGTGTTAACCTAACAATGTTTTTAGGTAGGCTCGTTATTCTGTTGAAGAGAATAACAAGTGAATCTAGATTCGTGGGGAATCCAGAAAAATCTTTACCGTTAGAGGTGTGATATTAACTTAACGGGTTGAATGTAGTCTTATCAGAAGTGTAGTGTTAACTTGACAAGAATGTGAGTCAGAGGTGTGATATTAACTTAACTCAGAAGCATTTCAGTTTTATTTGGGAAAACTGAAAGTGTCATTGTCATAGGTGTATTGTTGAACTTGACAACGAGGGTAATGCTAGAGGTGTAATTTTGAACTTGGCATTAGTCATCTCGACTTAGGTAAGGAAGTCCGAGGTAAAGTCATGGCTATAAGTGTATTGTTGAACTTAGCAATGACTTGGATGCTAGAGGTGTGGTGTTAACTTAGCATCATCCATTTCAGCTTCGATACGGAAGTCTGAAGGAAAGTAACTGTCAGAAGTGTGATATTAACTTGACAGAAACTTGATGTACTGTTTAGAAGTATAATGTTAACTTAACAGTAATTTGTCAGAGGTGTGGTATTAACTTGACGAAAAATTGGCTCGTGATAGGAGCAATTTGAGGACCTGTCGTTCTATTGATGAGAATTGACAAGTGAAATTTGAAGTGCCAGAGGTATAGTGTTAACTTGACAATTTTGAAAGTTTGCTACCCCCTGTAGAGTTGACAATCAGGGTTTGTACTCGACAAAGAGTATTGAAAAATTTTCATTACCAGAGGTATAGTGTTAACTTGGTAACGATTGCATTTTGTAGACCTACCATTCTGTGGACAAGAATTGGTAAGGGATTTTGGAGGAAAGAGTGGAGCCAAGTCCACTTAGAATTTTTAGCAAACCCTCAGCTATCAACGGATTTGAGGTGCCTTTACCAACTACCGTTTGAGTTGGGCTAGCCATGATATTCCCCTCAGCATGATGAGTTGTCGAAGACTTATGTTGGGCTTAGAAGCTAACATTTTCCTCTATCCTTAGCCGTCGGAGGCGTCGGATATTTAATGATGAAACTCTTCTCGCTTTGATCAGAGGTGTACTTTTAACTTGATCAGCGGAGGAGCACTATATAAGGATAGTACCTCTTCAAGAATTTTCCGTTGATAGGCATCATTAGTGTATCGCCATTTGAGGTTATGAGGCGATATGATCCATTCGAGTAGACTGACTCTACCACAAACGGTCCTTCCCATTTGGGTTAGAATTTTCCTTTTGTCTTGTGCGTCATCACCATGGGTCTTCTGACGGCTAAGACAAGATCGCCTTTCTTGAAAGTCCGCATTTTAACTTTCTTGTTGAAGGCTCTGGTGATTCGAGCTTGGTAAAGCTCGATTTGTTGTTGGACATGCAAACGCTTATCGTCTAAGGCCTCTAATTTTTGGAGTCGCTGTCGATGCTTCTCCTCTGTTGTCATCTCTGCTGTCAAGGCGACGCGTAGAGATAGAATTTGTATTTTCAGTGGAAGCACGGCTTCACACCTGTATACCAAAGAAAATGGCGTAGCTTTAGTCGGGGTTCGCACAGTTGTGCGATAGGCCCATAAGCATTCACCCAGCTTGTCGTCCCAATCCCGTTGACTTTTCGAGACGAATTTCTTGAGAAGCTTGCCAATGGTCTTGTTGAAAGCTTCTGCGAGGCCGTTAGCGGCGAGATAGTATGCCGTTGAGGACACACTCTGAATTTTGAACTTAGCACAGAATCTCTGGAAAGCCTGGCTGATGAACTGGGGTCCATTGTCATGGACAATTCGCCGAGGTACACCGAAACGGTAAATAACGTGATGTTTCACGAACTTGATCACGTTAGATGATTTTACCTCCTCCAAAGGAATGGCCTCGGCCCATTTAGAGAAGTAATCGGTTATTGCCAAAATGAACCGATGTCCTTTTGATGAAGGTGGGCTGATAGGGCCAACTACATCCATCCCCCACATTTCAAATGGCCAGGTAGAGGTTGTAGAGTGGAGGTACCCTGGTGCTTGATGGATGAATCCCCATGCACTTGGCAAGCGTGACATCTTTTGGCATAGGTGACGGCGTCGGCAATCATCTTGGGCCAATAGTAACCCAATCTTTAGAGTCGATATGCCAGTTTTGGGCCAGGTTGATGGGCTCCACACATACCGTCGTGGGCTTCTTTCAATACCCTTTGGGCCTCTTTTGGTGAGAGGCCTCGGAGCAAGATCCCGTCATGCGATCGACGATACAACGTCCGCGTAATCGAATTATAGTAAAATTTGGGGGCTTTCCTTCGATGGCAGCCGCTTCCTTGATGTCCTCAGGCAGGATGCCGTATAAGACATAATCAATGTAGGGGAATCGCCAGTCTCTAAGCTCTAGACCGATTGACGCTTCAAGTGCTTCCTTGTCTTGACAACCTCCCGTTGACTCCTGGTAGTCTTCGAGAGCGATTCTCAGGCAATACAGGTCGTGGCTGTAGACAAATACCTTCTCCATTGCTCCAGCTGGAAGAGCTAAGGAGGAAGCGAGGGATGCGAGTGCATCTGCATGCGCATTTTGCCTGCGCGGTACATGGTCGATGTAGAAGTTTGTGAACCTCTCGGCCATGCAGATAGTTGCGTTGTGGTAAGGTACTAGGTCTTCATGTCTGACTTTGTACTCTCCGCGAACTTGGCTGACGATAAGTTTGGAGTCGCCATATGCCTCGAGATTTTTAACGCCAATCTCATCGGCGAATTGCATCCCAATCAAAAGAGCGTTGTACTCCGCGACATTGTTGGAACAAGGCTCAGTTAGTGAGACAGCTCGGGGAATCACATAATTCTGTGGGGAGACGAGTACTACTCCTACCCCCGCTACTACGTGTCCTTTTGGGCTTGTTCTCGATGCACCGTCGAAGAAAAGTTGCCACACTTGACCTTCAAACGATGTCTGAGTCAGGCAGACTTCGGCGACTTCATCTGGGAGATCCTCGTAGAGTTTGGCTGCCCTCGGATCTGGGTGCTCAGCTGGAAAATCCGCCACCGCTTGTCCTTTAATGGCCTTTTGTGGTAAAAAGTGCATCTCATATTGGGATAGCAATATGGCCCATTTTGCCAGTCGGCCGTTTAATGATGAAGGTTTAGTCATGAGTAACCTCAGGGGGTTGACCTTTGATATGACATTTATAGTTTGGCCTATCAAATAGTGTCGCATTTTCTGAATGGCGAACACCAGTGCCAAACATTCCTTCTCGATCGGGTTGTACCGATGTTCGGCTCCGATCATTGTTCTACTTAGATAGTAGATTGCTTGTTCTCGTCCTCGATCGTCATTCTGAGCCAGTAGAGTTCCCAAAGAATGATCCATTGCTCGGACGTACACCAGGAAAGGCTTTCCGGATACCGGAGCTGCCAGGACCGGTGGTTGGGTGAGGTATTGCTTGATTTCCTCAAACGCTTGTTGGCAAGCGTCGTCCCAAATGAACGAGGCACCCTTCTTCATTAGTTTGGTGAAGGGGTGGCATCTTCCGGAGAGATTTGAGATGAACCTGCGGATGTATGCCAATTGTCCTTGCAAACCCCTGAGTTCCTTGAGATTTCTCGGAGGTTGCATCTCCTGGATAGCGCGAACCTTTTTCGGGTCTAAATGGATTCCCGTGGAAGTTATAACAAATCCTAAGAATTTGCCACTGGCCACCCCCAGGAAGGACTTGGTGGGGTTCATCTTCAACTGATGAGCCCGCATGATGTCGAAGACCATCTTCAGGTCAGCTATGTGATCACCCTTAGCGCGACTTTTTACCGCAATGTCATCAACATAACATTCCACCGTTTTGCACATTTGCTGATAGAAAATGGAGTTCATGGCCCTTTGATACGTCGCCCCTGCATTTTTTAGTCCGAAGGGCATGACGGTGTAGCAATATACCCCTAGTGGTGTCCTGAAGGAGGTGTGCTTTTTGTCATCAGGATACATTTTGATTTGATTGTATCCTGAGAATCCATCCATGAAGGACATTCGTTCGAATCCACAAGTATTGTCAATCATGACATCTGTGATTGGCAGTGGGAATTCGTCTTTGGGACAGGCCTCGTTTAGATCACGGAAGTCGATGCAGATCCGGATCTTTCCGTTTTTCTTTGCAACGGGGACGATGTTGGCTACCCAGTCGGGATGTTGTTCTTCCCTGATGAAACCGGAATCTACAAGCTTTCTGACTTCCGATTGAATTGCCTCCATCATTTCTGGGCGGAACCGTCGCTGTTGTTGTTTGACAGGCTTTACGTCCGAATTGATGTTGAGGCGGTGCATAGCCACTTGAGGATCAAGTCCGGGCATGTCCTCGTAATTCCAGGCGAAGACGTCTATATACTCTTGTACAAGAGATATTAGATCCTTTTTCTCTGAAGGTGATAGGCCGTCACTTATGAAGATGGGCTTAGGATTGGCCTCATCTCCTAGATTGACTTGAACAATCTTGTCTTCTGTGGGTGGCTCGCGCTGTTCAAAGCGGGTGTCCCAAAGAGTATTTAAATGTTTAATCTAAGGATCTGTATCAGATTGGATCATTTCTTCATCTCCATTTTCCGGGTGGCTTATTGAAACCATGTTCACTGAAAGTTCTTTGAAGATGTCGCCGACACTGACATCTGACTCCCACGATGACGTGCCTGAAGAGTAATCATGACCTGACGATTCTCGAGAATCAGAAGCTGATGGGACCAGAGTTGATACATAGCCTAACCCCCAGCGCGTCCGATGATAATAATCGGGGGCCTTCCCTTTCGGCACAAAGGATCGAAGTAGCGTTCTCCTTCCTTTGCCGAAGTTCCACCCGGGTCTGCTTGTTAGGTCATACCCCATGCGTTTCATCATCCTGAGCGTCCTTGGTTCGTAGTGACCGAACTGAGGGGATTCTTCTTCGCTTTCTGATTCTTCGCGGGGCGTTGGTTCAGACGAAATTCGCCCAAAAAGAATTAGTTTTTGGCCTTTCCGCCTTGCAGGAACCATGAATATAGATCCTTGCGCATTACCATTATCTTGGTACGTCTCGAAGGACGATTTCAATGGTACATGCAATGATGTCAAAGCATCCATTGCCGACCAGAGGTCATCATCTACTTCGGTGCTAGTGTCTGACGGTACTAAATCAGAAGCGAACACAGAAAGATACGCTAAATCTAATTCTTCATTAATGTACCAACCGCCTACATTGTCGGTGGTGCTATCAACATCGAGCTTATTAGTGCTCTTTACAAGTGGTTCCAACTCCCACAGGCACTCTTCTTTTTCTGGCTCGGTGTCGGCTTCGTTACCAGAGTCTGGCTCCTCTGGTTGCGGGACTTCATTTGTCTCCATGGAATCCTGATACAGGAGGGAGTCTGTGAAATAATTCTCGACTCCCTTAAACGGATGCCTTTCGGCAATCAACGTTTGTACTATCCCACCCCCGTCAATGTATTTCATGACTTGATGGAGAGTAGAGGGAACGATGGAGTTGCGGTGAATCCATGGCCGTCCCAACAGTAGATTGTAGGAAGTGTCAGCATCGATGACGTAGCATGTCACTTCCGACTTGAGGCTTCCGATCTGGCATTTGAGCTTGATCTTCCCCATCGGACGGGTTCCATTGGCATTAAACCCGTAAATAGTCGTTTGGGTAGGGTTCAAACGATGGGTAGGAATGCCCAGATGTTGCATGACCCGGCGAGGCATGATGCTAAATGCGGACCCTGGATCCACCTGAATGCGGTTCACCTCAGACGATCCAATATACCCTGTGAAGTACAGGGGTCGATCGTGCTTCCCTTTGACCTGCATATCATCCGCCGTGAAGGTGATGCAGGGAGCATTTTGGGAGGTGTGGAGGCAATTCTCTACATCTTCCTCCTTTGGCACCTGGGTCATGAAAACCTCAGCATTTGCCAGAGCTTCTTGTAGAGCTTCTCTGGTCGACTTTGACAGCCTAAGAAGCTCATACAGAGTAATCCGTGCCGGAATGTTGGCTAATTGAGCCAGGACATCAAAGCAGAAAGGTGATGTGTATTCTTCCGCTATGTCTTTCGAAAGAACTCGAGAAAATCGAAGCTCTTTCTGTTTCTCTACTGGTTGCTTTGTGGAGGGCTTGGTCGGCTCTGCAGTGGGTCGTGGAGGGGTTACCGCCATTTCACCATACTGCTTCAAGTATGGCTATCCTGAACGGGTCTCTGCCACCAGTCGGGTGGGTTCTGCGGCCAGAACTATTGTCTCCTCTTCTGAGTCAGTTAGCGAGGGAACATCAGTTTCTGCTTCTCGAGAAGAGGCACATACCACATTGCAGGATGAAGCCTTTGCTTTGCCTTTGGACTTCCTGTTGGTTACAGTAGTCCATTGCTGGCCGTCAACAAGATCAGGGTGGACCCACATGATTTCCCCTTGAGGTGTGGGAACAGGTATCAGGCCTTTCTCTTGCTGCTGGTGAGGGTCTGTGTTGACCACTCTTAGCTCTCCTTTTGGAACAGGGATCACCCCCGAAGGTGTTGGGGGTTGTCTTCCGAACTGGAGAACCGACGTCATATTGGTCGTCACCTTCTTCTGCTCTGGTCGGAGTTTCAATACCTCCACGTCAATCAGAGCCTGAAGGATGTCCTTGAAGACGTAGCAGCTTTTGGTAGGATGTCCCAACATCCTGTGATACAAGCAGTAGGTGGGATTGTCGATTTTACCGACTTCCTCGGGGCGTCTAGCTTCAGGGAGTTTCAGTCGGTTGCTCTTGTTGAGTAATTTAAAGAGCGAATCGACATGCTCATTCTTGAAGGAATATTGCTTGTTGGCGCGTGGTTGGCTTGAAGAGCCACTCGCCTTGACCGGTTGAGGTTTGGCGGGAGATTTAGTCTCCGTTGCCAAGTTATCCTTCCGCTTTGTCTGGAGGGATGTGTCTGGCGCACGCCTAGTTGACCTCTCTGGCCGCGGCTTCCCTTCTTCTGCCCTGACGCGGGCAACAATCTCCTCAGCCTGTTCACCTTGTTGGACCAATTGCTTCCAGGTGTGGCTTTCAGCAACTCCTATTTGAGTAAGGAGTGAGGTTTGGAGATTGTGGCGGCATGTTTCCACCAGGGTGACCTGGGTCATGCCGCTCGGACATCGAAGTGCCACGTTCCGGAATCTTTCCACGAAAGATTTGACGGACTCTCCCTTTCGCTGTTTAGTAGCCAAAAGGGTGGGCATTGTGACTTCCGAGTCATCTTCGAAGAAGCGCGTTAAAAAGAGCTTCTCCAAATCGCCCCAGTTCTTGATGGAACCCTCTGGGAGCTTCATGAACCATTCAAAGGCAAGCCCTTTCAGGGTGCCAATGAATAAACGCGCCAGGATAGCATCATTATCTACTACATTCCCGGTTTGGGATTTAAAGTGGTAAATATGTTGGTTGGGGGACCCCTTCCCATCAAATGCTTGGAGGCTTGGAGCCTTGAACTTGGACGGGTATGGAACCAAGTCCCACTCGGCCGGATAAGGTCGGACCACTCCGGCTTCTTGGAGGCCTTTACGGTTGGTAAGGGCCTCGAGGCGTCGCTCCAATCAACTCATTCTTTTAGAATGACCCTTTTCATGGTTTTGGTCGTCTTTTCCTGGTGATGAGGCTTCAGACGAACTAGAAGTAGGTTGCTCTTTCTTCTCAGAATGTTCGGAAGATGAGCTTTCTCCCTCTTTTCGTTTGCCCTTAGACTTTTTAGGGGAGATTTCCTCCTGTCTTCGAGCAGTTGTGCGAGCATCTGCTTGAGAGAGTCGATAGATTCTTGCTGAGCACGAATCATATCAAGTTGTTTCTTCTGAACCTGGGCTTGTTGCTCCAGGCGTCGGGCCGTCTCCTCAGGAGTGCTCGCATTGTATGTGAAGGCCTCCTTCTCGACGGAAGAATTCGAGGCCTGCGATTCTGCTACAGCAGAATGAGAATCATTCACTTTAATGCCCTGGGCTAGGGCACTGTAGTCAATTGGGGGAATGGCCCCAGTCCGGGTGCGAGTGTGTCGATACACTCCTTCCGGTTCAGAGTCAGACTCGTCGGAGCTGACCGCGAGTTGCTTTCCCTTGCACCTGCTCGCCATATTTGCAGTGAGCTCTGGATACTCAGCGTCAGAGAATACCCTCCTCCTGTGAGAGCGTCTTCTTTTGGCTGATGGGGGAATCAGGGTCAGCTGTCTAAACAAAGACTGCTGGTTCACGCCTGAACCGCAACGGCACTCAGAGAGCATAGAGATGAGCCGTTGGCAACAACATGATGAAGTGATTTGATTAGCACTTCTTTTCTTCGTTAAGTAATCCCTTAGATCCGTGGGAAGGGGATCGAAGAGATTAACCTCACAACGCCGAGGGCGGGAGGCATCCTCGTGCTGTACAGCTTGGATGCAGTCCTCGCGTCGCGGTTTCAGGACGCGTGTCTGGCGTCTCTGCTGAGAAGAGATGCGACTGTCGCGTTGCTGATTGGTGCGTCGGGGTAGTGAGGCTTGAGAGAGAGCGGGCTGCTGGGCCCCACGCCTAAGGGCGCGTGCCTCTCGTGCTTGACGAGGCACGCGAGCTTCGCCTTGACGTCTGGTGAGTAGGGCTTCAGAGGAATTAATGTGGGGAGTCTCGCGTTTGGGCCGCCAAACGCGGACTTCGCGTGCTGGACGCGGGGCAGCTAGGACGCTGGGCTGAACCTTGCGGACTGCCTCAGTTGGATGATCAGAGGTTCCAACTTGTAGTTGTCGCGCACGCCTCCTCTGTCGACGCTCAGCGTTTCGGTTGCGTCGTGGAGGTGGAGAGAAACCAACGACGACCTGGTGCTGAGGGCAAGGGTGAACTGGCTGACACTAGAGAGCTTGACTACGCGGGTCTCCTGAGAGACGTTGACGTGTGTGTCGCGCCTGGCGTGTTTGGCCAAAGTCTTCTTTTCAACGGCTGCGCCTGAGACCACGCGGGTCTCTTGAGAGACGTTGGCGCGTGTGTCGTGCTTGGCACAGTTGGCCGTGACACCCTTTGCAGCAGCAGTGCCTGAGAGAGCCTCAGATTGGGTTTCAGGACAACTCCCCGTAGAGACCCTGCGGCAAACGCGGGTCCTGGGGCTCCTGGAGCCGAAAGAGAGAAACTCTTCATACTTTGCCTGGTCGAACTCGACGACAAGCGATTCGACCATCTTCCCCTTATAGAGGACGTCACCTTGCGCCATAATTTGTTTGTCAGTAACAGTGTTTCCCTCAAATCCCCAGCGGAGTCGCCATCTCTTGTACGCGCCGGAAAAAAAGATATGCAGGTCGAAGTAAAATTTCCTTGTATCAATTGAAAATTTACAACGGACACTGATACTCCAGTTACAAGGGAGGGGAGATGTTGAGTCTTAAATCTCCCCTTTGTTTAGTGCTGGGTTCTTCAGGTGGCGATGGAGAGTGAATCTTGTTCTCCGTTGACCGGGTGAACGTCGAGACTTTCAGAGGATCCTCTCTTCGGAGGGTAGACGGAGTAACACAGCTCTGTCGACCAGAACTCTCGAAGAGATGGTAGGCAAAGAGCAACTTGTACGCAACAAGTTAGCTAAAGAGCTGAACTCTCTCTGTGTGTCTCTCTTTCTCCTTCTTATCCCGTATGTCTGTCTGACCCTTTATGATCTGATCCACCCCTTTCTTCATAGCGACTGTGCTATTTATAGAGGTTTCAGGGGTGAACGTGCCCCCTAAAAACACTCCATAATGGGGGCTAACTTCCCCAATATGTGGGCGGTGACTGGCCCCATAACCAGGGCAATTATAACCGAGGCGCGGGTTTGGACCCTCGCGCCTTGGTGCTGAGGCGCGGGCGTCGACCCTCGCGCCCTGATGTTGAGACGCGGGTTTGGTCCCTCGCGCCTTGATGTTGAGACGCGGGTTTGGATCCTCGCGCCCTGATGCTGAGACGCGGGTTTGGACCCTCGCGCCTTGATGCTGAGACGCGAGTTTGGACCCTCGCGCCTTGATGCTGAGATGCGGGTTTGGACCCTCGCGCCTTGATGCCGAGATGCTAGCCATGATTAGCCTTGCGTCTAGAACTTGGAATTCTGTTTTTCAATGGCTTGTCGTTCAGTGATTTTTAGACAGCCTACAAGTATCATATCCATGAAGATATATATCATTAAAACTCAACAAATTTCTTTTGGATTTTGGTGAAAACAAAGCATTTTTTATAAAACTTTGTTCCATTTGGCAATATAAAGCTGGCTTTACCAGTCCCTTCAATCAAGTCTACATGACCTGATATTGTATTGATGATTGCCTTTGTTGGTTTTAAATCAGAGAAGTACCTTTTATGTTTGAGAATAGTATGTGTTGTACCACTATCCGGTATGCAAATCTCTCCAGTTTTGGTCTTGACTTCATCATTAGAATAATCCATATCAAGCTTCATGCAAAATAAATAATTTGGTGAGAATAAAATTTGAAACATATTATTATAAGTGAAATATTTCATTCAAAGATAAATTTAAAAATTACATATAACAAAATATGATAATACAATCATATGTCTAATTATCACCAGTGTCATGATGGGTTGGAAGATCGACAAAATCATCAGTAAAATCTGAAGCATCAAGATGAGTTGAATCATCCATAGGATCATCATGTTCAGTGAAATTCACTTCTTTCTCTTTTCCTTTCAAGGATGCCTTGTAAAGCTTGCAAAGGTGCTCCGGCGTTCGGCACACTCGAGACCAGTGTCCTTTGGAGCCACATTTATACAGGAATCTTCAGGATTCCGAAGAGAACTTTCACGAGCATCTTTTTCTTTATCAAGCCTTTCTACATGATGCTTCTTATGGATCGCGTTATTCTGTGAAGGGTTGTAAAAACCACTTCGACCGCGTCTACGGCCACGGCCACGGCCACAACCACGTCCACAACCATGATTATATCCTCGTCCATAATTTTTAGAAAATGCAGCATTTGCTTCTGGAAATGTTGCTGAACCAGTAGGACGAGACTGATGATTTTTGATCAAAAGTTCATTATTTTTCTCTAACACAAGAACAGATGAAATTAGTTCAGAATATTTCTTAAAACCAACCTATATTATTGTTGCATTTTTATATTAGATGCATGAAATGTGGAGTAAGTCTTCTCCAACATTTCTTCATCTGTGATATCTACCCCACAGATTTTAATTGGGATACTATTCTGAACATTACAGAGTTATAATCGCTGACTTTCTTGAAGTCTTGGAAGCGCAGAGCATTCCATTCATCACGTGTGGCAGGGAGTACAACTTCCTTTTGATGATCAAATCTTTCTTTAAGATTTTTTCATAAGACACTTGGGTCTCTTACAGCGAGATATTCACATTTTAAACTTTCATCAAGATGTATGCGAATAAAGATCGTCGTCTTTGCCTTATCTTGCGATGATGTAGAGTTTACTTCTTTAATGGTTTCAGTGAGACCCATTGACTCGAGATGCATCTCAATATCAATAACCCAAGACATATAGTTCCTTCCCGTGATATCAAGTAAAATGAACTCAAGCTTTGCAAAGTTTGATATGGTGATAACTATAACAAAATATAACAATAATTAGAATCACAATATTTTATTTCACAATAAAGTAGAAAAACTTACATCTCAATCATAATAGCTACAATCAAAAGAGGAAAGATGAACATTAAAATTAAAAGGTACATGTAAAATTCACTTAAATCCATATCTCCAAGAAAAACGATAGAAGTATTGATGATGATGATGCGGCAATAATAAACTTCAAAAATAGGCTAAGCATCTTGCGAAAAACTCGAACACAAAGCTTCTGAAGATGATGAAAAATTTTAAAAATGAAGAAAGATTGAGAGGTGAGTTATGTGGTTTAGAATTCACCAATTTAAAGGGTGATAACTAGCCGTTTTATAGCCGTTGGGGTTTATAGCCGTTGGGGGAGAGAGAAAAGCAAGTTGGATTTTATATAATTAAATATTGTAATTAAGAAAATGATAAAATAAATGCATTGTACTACATATATTTATGAGCTATAATATATGCATGTCACTCTACTTGGTGGGTGATTTGTAGGCATAATTAACAAAGAAATAATTATTGAAATAAATATTGGCACACCACGCTACTCGGTAAACCTTTCAGTGGGTGTTTGTCCAGATATAAATAGCAGAATAATAAAATATACAATATTGAAAGCTTGGGGTTTAATCCACGCAAGCATCAAATTAGAGGTTAGTAAAGATATCATAATCACATCACTTTACTATAAATAGGTGGCAGAGCCTCCTTTCATTATAGTAGTGGTGTTATATGAACATAATTAGTATAATAATTTAATTTTTTTCATAATCACATAACATTTCTATAAATAGGTGGCAGAGCCTCCTTTCATTATAGTAGTGATGTTATACGAATATTATAAGTATAGTAACTTGCCAATTTTACCTTGAGATTGTAGAGGTAGAGGCTGAGACTTGTGATGGGACTTTTTCTTGAGCAATGGAAGTAGAGGCTCGTGATAAGTTTTACCTTAAGCTAATAGAGGCAGAGACTTGTGTGGTAGAACTTTTTTCCTGAGCTGACGGAGGTAGAGGCTGGGGACAGAGGTAGAGTGATCGTGCTGATAACGTGTTGTAAAACTCCGAAAATATAACACCAAAATAGAGAATTTTAGAGACAGAGTAGAAGTAAGAATTCTTATTGATTTCTGAAGTGTGTACATTGAAATGAATCAGGAAGGGTCTATTTATAGAAAAACTTTAGGGTACTATGCAGTCACTATTCATGCTTGCGTCATCGCTTGCCTCAGCGCATAGTGCACGCTTGCGTCATCGCTTGCATCAACGCATAGCAAACTCATTAATGATGCATAGTAATGGTAGGCAGCCACGTTTCATAACAATATATATATATATATATATATATATATATATATATATATATCCCCTAAACATGAAGGGGGCTTTTCCTCTCCCCTCACTCTTCTCCGCATTTTTCCCTGCATATTTGAGATAGTTACTAACTAAGGCATCGGAGGGTTTGGGTCAAGAGCCATCCTGACCTCTCATGCAGGACAAATTTTGGAGCTCCACCTCGTCCATTCGCTTGGCTCTACTGGCTCTTCTTCATCACCGCAATGTACTTATTTTAGCACGACCAAATCAATGTTATCCAGTCAAATACACAACCAAAATTTACTGGAACACTAATAGTATTACGAGTCATAGTTTGAATAGAATTTGGTCTTGTATGGGTCAACATAAAAAGGGGAAATATTACTCATCACTCTATGTAATTGTATTTTGTAACTCTTGTAGTATTTCACAGTTTAACATGGTATCAAAGCCCCAGGGCTTTTGATCCTTTACAATCTCTCCATCATGAGCATCGCCATTAAAATTTTCTTCTATTTCTTCATCTTTTTTTTCCTTTATTCCATATCTGATTCAAGTTCAGATCCACAAAAAAAAATTAGTGTTTACAAGAATAGTACGCGGCAGTACCGTTCACGATGAACGGTGACAAAAAAATAGAGCAATGGGTTTAAATAGTTTCTTCTTTCGCTTTCACAATTTGAATCTTCTTCGCAATATTTGTTCTTAGTCTTTTAGTTCTTTTTACCAAAAAAATAAAAATAAAAAAGATAAATTTTTTGGTTCTTATTAGTTTGCTTCGATCTCCTGAGAAAGAATTTCTTTTAGCAATTTCATCTCCTTTTATTTGAACCTATTAGCAATCTGAATTTAAATATTTAGCAACTCTAGCTTCTCTTTGCCTCGAGGTCTAAAGATTTCTCTAGTCACCTCTAATCTTCTCGTTCTTCTTTGAAATTCAAGCCGTTCGACAACCCTAATTTTGCTTTGATTTCCCTTTGATCAAGATTCGTTTTTCGAGTTTGAGTTTTCCACATCTTTGTATCATGTCTTCAATCTGTTCGATTTCATAGATTGTTTGCAATTTGGGCTTTGATTCAAACACAATATCTAATTTGTCCAAAAAGCTAGTCAATGAAGGATCTTTATTCTTCAATCTAATTGCTTTTTGATTTTTAAGTTCACTCTCGACTCTTGCTTCATTATTGTTTCTGACCTGCAATCTGAATTCTGTGTTTTTGTTTGTAAAATATTTTTCCTTATGTGGCTCATTCCATTTTATTTGACATAAAGATATCACTATAATAGTATGAAATAAATTAATAAATTACCATACGAATGGAGAAAGATAGTTTTCATTAGTTAGTTATAACCACCGTGATGGAAAGAGTTACTGTAGTGGTCACTTTCTGACCCGCCTAAGATCGTGACACATGTCCCACCTAGTCTTAGACGGATGTGCGACACGCGGCAACTCGCAGAACGTCTAATCCAGTTCATTCGTCCAATTCGAATTTTGGACGGGTCGGGTAATTAGTAGAAGAGTGAGATTTATTACAGAAATCTCTATCTTTAAGTATAATCCTGATTCAAACGAGACAGCTACCACTTTGAAACAGTTCGTCCTTATCTGCAACCAAGCACAGACCACCAGATAGAGATGGACTCTCTCCTATATCAATTCAAGACAGGATGTTCAGCCTAAATAGCTGTTGAGACAAAGAACTTAAGTATTCAAATTAAGCTAGACTCCTTAGCTCTATATATTTGACATGACTTGTAAAATAGAGGATCCCCTCCAACGGGAAAAGGACCTCAAGTTCACCTGAATTCAGAGAACCTTATTGTAATCGCTATTGAAATAGTAAAGCTTCTCTCTCCCTCTCTGTAGTTTTTTCCCTCTTGAGTTTTCCATGCAATTCACTGTGTTTGTAACTGGCTTTTTTTGCGATTTGATTACGTCCTCTATTTTGGTGCATGGATTGATTCCCTAGGAATTGCCCACTGCATTTGATGCTTTCATTGAGAGAGATTTCGAATTCACACTCGAGACCTCTCTGTCAAAATATCCTACTTCTTCCTCTGAAACTACCCAACATGACTAACATGGCTCCAAGGAGAAAGAGTGTCAACCAAACTCTGGCTGACCCCGTCGTTCTGAGGAAAGCGGTGAAAACGATAGAGGCAGCCGAACCAACGAACTGTCGGCCCACCCTATCAGACGTCCACATCTCAGATGCGGAGGACTCCTATCCTACCGCTGTGGCGCCACTCAGGAGGCAGACCACCGAACCCGCGCCTCCGCCCAACAAAAACCAACTCTGTAAATCACCTAGATGGGGGTGAATAGGTGATGATTATATAAAATGGCAAATAATGCAGAATTAAAAATAACTTGCTACCAACCTAGCAAATATCAATCCCAACACAAAAATACTTACAAAATAGTAGACAAGATAAGTAAGCAAGTATGTAAAAAGAGAGCAAAGAGAGAAACAGTAAGCAATCGCAAACACGATGATATGTTCCGAGGTTCGAGCCACTGCTCTGCGTCCCCACCTTCACCGCTATGAAGAATTTTCACTATGACCAATCTCACTAGATCGTGAACCGTTACAAGTTCTCACTAGAACTTTATGGACTCACACGCCCTCTCTCGGTGCCCAACACCAAAAAGGAGCTCACTAGCTCACTTGAGGGTGCAACCTCTACAACTTCACAATTGAAAAAATGGTGATCTTCTCTTGATCACAAAAGGCTCACAAGCACAATCCTATAACCAAGATGAGGAGGTGGAGCTCTTTGAGATTGTGTAGTGAAAATAGCTTGTAAAGATGTAAAAGGAAGGCTCAAGCTAAAAATCAAGAATGTGAAATTTGGGCTCAAGAAGAAAATCTTTTGGGAAAAATAATATGATCACTTAAAACTTGATTTTTTATGTTCAAACTTGTAAACTTCTTAATGGGTTTTTCTATAGTCCCTTTATTTATAGGGAAAGAAAACATGAGGAGAAAACTCAAAAGAGCAGTTGGGGATAGACCCAGAAAAAGATAAATAAAAAACTAGCCGTTGGAAAAAAACACAGAAGGAAATCCTTCTTTCGGTCGACCGTCAATGGTCAGATTTTTGACTGTTGGGGTTAGCGCTCAACTGATCGGTCGACCGTTTATCCCAACCAGAGAGCAAAGCTTTCTATTGGTCGACCGGGTCAGTCGATCGTACCCAACCGAAAGCAAAGCTCTCGCAGTCGGTCGACCAAAGTGCACACAATGCACTTCAAAGAAGTCTTGTGCATATCCGTCGGGACCGCCGACAGAGCAATTCTGCTCTGTCTACGGTCGATCGGTCGGTCGACCGGTCAAGGGCCAAAAGCACATTTTGAAAATCATTTTGAAGTCAATCTTTTTTCGACAAAAATAAACTTTGTTTCCAAAGAAAAAAATAAAGAAAAAATGGGAAAAAGGAGAAAAGGAGTAGGCTCACTTATATACATGCAAATTACAAAATAATTGTAATAAATTTCACTTATTAATAAAATCATAATAATCTATGTTAATAGTAACTAATAACAATTAGTAACAGTAACTCACATAATAATTAATAATAATAAATAAATATACATATGCATATTAAAATATCAGTATTTTTTTATTTAAACACTATATTTCAAAATAGGGATATTACATGTGAGGAACTATGTATCTCCCAACTATTGATACAATAATAAGTATAATATCCTGAATTATGCGTGTAACAGTTTGCCAGTTCCTTCTCTCTGTCATGATAAATGATGCGCAATTGGATACTTTTTAGGTAATAGAGGAATAAGCCAAAGTGATCCTATATCCCCTTAAATAGTGTTGGTAATCAGATACTTGGGACTCTGCAAATTATTTAAAGGCTATGAATCATTCCTCTTTAATTGATGAATGTAGAGGCTAACTTGAAGGGTGGAGTACGCGCACTATCTCTTTTCCAGGTAGAATTGAGCATGCTTAAACCTAATTTATATATGGGTTTACTGTACCTCAGCCGACAGCTGAGAGAGTTTCTCAGTCGGCGGGACATGGCAACATAATAGTCCCGAGTTTGTCATTAATTTTGGCGGACAAAAATCAAAAAATTTCGCCCGAGTTAGTATCAGTCACTTTAACAATCGCTTTGACGAAAATACCCTCCCTCATAACTTTTTATTGTATGTAAAATCTTTCTTTTTAAAAAATTTACAGATCTGAAATTATCAGTTGATCAATCTGAAATTTTTAGTGTTATTGTTTCCCAAATTTTTCGATCATTTTCGTTCAAAAATTAGTTTTTTTAAAAAAATATCTGATAAAGATGGCGCCAAAGAAATCATCCGCAAAAAAAGGTAATAGGGAAAGCCAGAAATTTTTTTTTTGTTTGTAAATTTTCATATTTATATTTTTTTTAGTTTTGATTCCCTTTTTACTTTTTTCAAAAATATTCCTATTTTAACTTAACTTAAATTAAAAGTGTCCGATGAACTGTATTTTTACGAAATTTTTTTATTTTTTTAAATTTTCAAGATTCTTGGTTTTTTAAAAAAAGTTAAATATTTTTTTTGAAAACGTGCGACCATGGTCGGAAATAAGAGAGAAAGATTCGCTTTTCATGATTTAAAGAAGTAAGCATCAAAAATAAGTATATTTATGCGGTTTAAAACTGTTTTTTTTTTACACTGAAACTTTAAATCAAGTTTATAGTTTAAGATAAAAGGAGTTTATTTTAGAGATTTTTTATTTTTTTTAATTTTTTAACACAGCGACCAAGGTCAAAAGTTTTTTTTCATTCCCTTTTATGTCGACTTGGGTCACAGTTATCTGAATTAGCATCTTAGGTTTATGTGACCTTAGTCACAGACTTTTAAAATTATTTGTTTTAAAAATTATTCACGTCTTTTTTTTAAAGATTTTTTTACTTAAACTCTGTGACTGATGTCGCAATGTTGCCGTTCGTTTTCTCTTTTTTGGAGGTATGGTTGCGGTCTCTTAAACTAAGTTAGCCTGATTGAATATTGTGACCCCGGTCGCAGTATGATGATACATAGGCCTCTTCATGGTAAATTATTTAGGTTAATTAGAAAATTGCAGTGCAACCATGGTCGCAGTGTGTTATATTCTACTAAATTAGCTTAATTGGACACTGCGACCCTAGTCGCTGTATGAAGAAACAAAGGATATCATTAGTAAATTATTTAGTTTTATTAAAAAAATTGCGACCGCAGTCGTAGTGTAATATATCGGTGCAACCTTGGTCGTAGTATATTATAGTTTATTATGACTTGCGACTAAGGTCGCAGTCTTTATTTCTTTTCAAATTATATTTAAAAATACTGCGACCTGATATTTTATATTAATGTTTTTAATGTTTCTGAATCTATAGGTAAGTAAGAACTGAAGGTTCGTCCTATGAGATCGAACCTAAGCTTATGTGCAAATTCATAAAAAAAAATTCAAAAAACACATTCAGGCCGATTTGTAGGTGCGATGAAGGAGACACCATGATCGTCGTTCTTAAAATTTAGTGTATTAAATTAGTGGTCGCAGTTCTTAAAATTTAGTATATTAAATTAAATAGGTGCGACTGAGATCGCATGAAACAAAACTGTGAAATTATTTCTAAAAAAGACTTTAGTAAAAGTGATTATATTGTTCTGTAAAATGAAATCTAGGTCGCAGTTTCATATACGCTAAACAAAATCTTTCACATATAAGAAATTGTGGGAAAAATGATAAAATAAAAATATCTTGATCAGCATGCAAAGATCTCAACCCTTCAATACTTTCAATATTCTGAGAGGAAGTTGAACTAGATGATATATGATCCATATTTAGATCGGGAAATAAAGATCGCTTACGACGATGACCAGAATTGGCAAGGGAAGTACTCTGCTCCGACGTCAACATTAAAATAAAGAAGGAGAAAAACCTGATCCGGAAAGCCCTATTTTCAGAAATAACTTTATGGCAGGAAAAGGAAAACCTAAATTTGACAACGAGTGGAAAAAAATAGGGAAAAATAATAATAAATAATAGCGGGACAAATACCTTTTACCGAGGGGCATTTAGTAATTTAACTTATTCCAATAAGCGGGTCGTAACTTATTTGTGTGGCAAATAATATGTCATGTCACCGCATGTTGGGAGAGACTCAGCTGTCGACTGATATACATATTTCTCTTTATATATATATATATATATATATATATATATATATATATATATATAGAGAGAGAGAGAGAGAGAGAGAGAGAGAGAGATATATATATATATATATTTGAGTGTGAAATAGTTCTCACCGGAGCTTCGTGTGAACTCCACGATCGGCAACCCCATGGATGATCCGAATCATTCACTTTAATCTACATACTCTAATTAGGCTACCAATGAAAAATCATGTGATTCCGTGCCTTTTTACCCATGTATCAAATTACATCTTTATTCTACGGCTAATATAAAAAAATTTGTAACCGCTTAATGCATGTGTGAAAAGATTCAGAATCGCGTGATTTTTTTATTGATAGCTTAATTAGAGTATGTGGATCAAGTTCCATGGAGCAGCCGGTAATGGAGTTCGCACAAAACTCCAATGAGAACCGGTTCTCACTAGAATAGTTCCCTATATATATATGAGAGAAAGAAATAGAACCATACATCATTTGAATACAAGATCCAATCTGGTGCAGTTGATCTATATTATTTTAAGTATCTATAAACCAAAAATCAAGATTTTTAAATACTTTTGCCCATGCATCAAGTAGGAAAAAACGGACGGCCTAAATAGTAAGTTGGCTAGTTCAACGGTGTAAAATATTTGAAAGCTAACAAAAAAAATGATTTATAGAGGTTTTTAAATGTTTAGATCATGATCAAATGACCGAATCAAGAATATGTATGTTTAAAGACTTAGATCTAACCAACTCACTACTTTTGGCCGTCTATTTTGCGCCGCTTGATGGATGAGCAAAAAGTATTCAAAATACTTGATTTTTAATTTTTCGTTATGTTAAATAATATAGATCAATTTCAATGGAGTAGATCTTGTATTTGAGTGTCGGATTTTGATATTTGAAGGGAAGGATTCGGGCTCGAATCTTTTCAGAACTACACAAGTGTCTCCGTGTGTGTGTGTGCGCGCACAGAGAGAGAGAGAGAGAGAGACTTGTTCCATTCCAACCCTACGACATTGGAATGTAAGATCTCCATTGAAGTTGATTAACATTATATATATGAGGTATTTGTACCTCAGCCGCCGGCTAAGAGAACTCTTTCAGCTGGCACTACGACCTTAAAAAATTCAGATATCTGTGATCATGGTAGCAATCCTCACAAAAACAATACGATGGTCATAGCCCTAACGAAAAACTGCGATCATGGTCGCAATCCTCACAAAAATATTATGATCATGGTAGCAGTCCTCACAAAAACACTATGACTATGATAACAGTCCTCACAAAAATATTGCGATAATGGTAACAGTCCTGACAAAAACACTTTGATCATGATAGCGCTTCGACCAGGATCTGTGACTGAAATTCAGCCACGTCGCCTACAGCTAAGAGAGTCTCTCAGCTGACGGCTAAGGTACATTTTTCATGTGTGTGTGCACGCGCGCGCGTGTGTACATTTTTCTCATATATATATATATATATATATATATATATTATATATATATATATATATATATATATATATATATATATATATATATATATATATATATAATCTTAAGAACGGTTATCATAGATTTCTATGAGAACTTTCATGTGAGTCGTCGGCTCTGATAGAGATCTGATTCTATTTGATTTGATCTATCAGATCCGACAGCTCACATTAAAGTTCTCACAGAAATATGTGAGAACAATTCTTAAGGGATTAGCTCCCCACACACACACACATATAGAAAGAGAGAGATGTACCTCAGTCGAGAGACTCTCTCAGCTGGTGGCGACGTGGCTGAATCTCAACCACAGATCCTAATCTTAGTGCTACTATAATCGCCGTGTTTTTGTGAGAACTGCTACCATAGTCGCAGTATCTTTTGTGAGAACTGCTACCATGGTCGCAGTGCTAATTAGACTGAGAATATCTGAAATATTTTTAGAACTGCGATTAGGATAATAGTGCATCACAGTGTGTGTGTGTGTGTGTGTGTGTGTGTGTGTGTGTGTCTATATATATATATATATATATATATATATATATATATATATATATATATGAGAGAGAGAGAGAGTGCATTGTTATAATGAGCATAAATTTAACTCAAAAAGTCAATACCTCTAATATCAAAAGAATTTCCCAAAATTTCCAACACAGACTCCCTTTCCCTCTTCATCAATCTTCACATCCACATTAACAAATTCTGTAATAATTATCGTGAATATCTCCATTCAATACAATAAATTAAATATATGAATATTACTCATTTCTCTTCGTGATTTTAGTCACATATTTTAATTTTTTACTTCTTTTCTCTACTTTCATATGTATTCAAATTCTTATCTAACTAAGGCGGGTTTAAGAGTGATAATATTTTTTCTCAATTCTTACTATTACCATATAAACTAAGCAAACAATTATTCGCTCTATATCTTATCTGAATGTACCCATATTAGTAGCTATGTATATCAATATTGTAAACGAGAGCATATTAAAAATAAGTTTTTAAGAAAGAATAAAGGGAGCAACATGATGTATTAAGAAGATCAAAGAATATATAATTTTGCTAACTCTTTTGATCATTTTGACACAAAATCAAGTGGAACAATGCACATTTTAAAAACTGGTATTATTGTAACATATAAACATTTGCATAGTTTCAAACTTCAATGTAAAAGAGTAATGGTAATTTATTTCTATAGGCAAAATATAAAACATATGATTAAATTAGATCTTATATCAATTTAAAATCTTTTGAAATCTTACGTAAGATAACAAGATAATACTAGTAAGAAAATAAAATGAAAAGAAATACTTAACTTCTCATGACCTTTCAATTATATATATTTAAATTCGAGAACAATTTTCTTATCCTGATAATCCACATGATATATAAAATTTTATTACAAATGAAATAAAGGAGAAAGATAAGTATATCAATCTTTTTTGTAGAAAGGTCCTCCGGGAAGTATACTGGCGTCACCATTAAACACATCAAAAAAATCTCTCAATTTAGGCCATTTTTCTTCAAAGATTGGAATATTAATAGCATTTTCAGCTGGTCTTTCGGCGACTGTACCTGTCACAAAAGTTGTTCTACCCTCTACAAACCCATGGAGGAACATAGTCAGAAGTAACAATATAAGGAGGGCGAAAAATATTTTCTTTGAGGTTGCCATATTGTTCGAATGGTTTGAAATTAAGGTCATATTTTTAAAATTCATATGGTCTTACTTTTATACCCTAGTAATACCGTCTCAGAATTAAATACTGCAATGTTACAAATAATAAATTTGCTAAATATATATCATATCTTTTTATTTAATTGTAAATTAATTGACGAATCATAATGAAACATATTAAAAAATCACTTTAATTACCTTGAATATATATAGGACCTCTTTGTTTATAATGCTTCATAATTTTGTTTTGTGTAAACTTAACTTATTAATTGTGATCACTCTTCCTTATAAATTAAATTGTATTATAATTTTTATATTCTCCTAATAAAATATTTAGCATAAGAACTTTAAATGTTTTCTCCTTAAATGACAAAAATGAGTTAGATTTTTAATTTGACATGTTACGCTTAAAGAACAATATAATAATGAAAAAACTAGATCAGAACTGAGCATAACTTGTTTTTTAAGTGACTTAAAAAATTCATAGTAATTTATTAAGAAAAGAGTATACGTTTATAACATTGCAGTCAGTGAAATTTAAAATAAGGATAAAATATTAATTTAACATTTACTCTTAGTATAATGGAGGATAATTTGAAATGAACCAATTGCTTAAGTAGGATATCATTTGAACAAAAGAACGCTTGATCGAACAGTGATAGAATAGTTTATCATTTTGAAAATTTTAAATTTAAAATTGAAATACTTTTAAGGGTATTGATGATATGATACTTTTCAATTTATTTTTATTTTTTATATAATAACGTATAAAACTTAATTTATTTTTCAATAATATTCTTAAATGCTACTAGTACTATATATAGAAACTAATACATAATAAATATATAAATGCTACTAGCACTATATGCAGAAATTTATACATAAGAAATATATAATTAAAGTAATTATTATTTTGGTACCACTTCACTGTTGGCCTTTATTTATTTATTTAAAATTTAATTTGTGCAAAATATTAATTAAACATATTGAAAAGTCTAATAATAAATAACTTTAACAAGCTATTAATATAAGCAAATGAATAATTTTTAGAATCAAATATTAATATTTGATTAATAATAATATTAACTTTTAATGGGATCATAACAAGTGAAAAATAAAGTTTCATGTTTTATGAATGTTGTTGTTAAACTTGATCAAAATTACTCTTACACAATTTAATGTATGTTAAGAATTTCAATTCATTACACCATTTATTGAAAATTCAGAATTTTATTCTATTTTTTTACTTCACCGAGATGGTCATAGCAAGGATAATAGTTAAAGCTCTGTTGCGATGCAACAACCAACTGAGGAACCCCAGGCAATAGATAGAGATGTGCCGGAGAAGTATCCAAATGATAAGAATAGAGAAACAAGAGAGAAAGCAAGCCAAACACAATATTATAGTAGTGATGTTATACGAATATTATAAGTATAGTAACTTGCCAATTTTACCTTGAGATTGTAGAGGTAGAGGCTGAGACTTGTGATGGGACTTTTTCTTGAGCAATGAAAGTAGAGGCTCGTGATAAGTTTTACCTTAAGCTAATAGAGGCAGAGACTTGTGTGGTAGAACTTTTTTCCTGAGCTGACGGAGGTAGAGGCTGGGGACAGAGGTAGAGTGATCGTGCTGATAACGTGTTGTAAAACTCCGAAAATATAACACCAAAATAGAGAATTTTAGAGACAGAGTAGAAGTAAGAATTCTTATTGATTTCTGAAGTGTGTACATTGAAATGAATCAGGAAGGGTCTATTTATAGAAAAACTTTAGGGTACTATGCAGTCACTATTCATGCTTGCGTCATCGCTTGCCTCAGCGCATAGTGCACGCTTGCGTCATCGCTTGCATCAACGCATAGTAAACTCATTAATGATGCATAGCAATAGTAGGCAGCCACGTTTCATAACAATATATATATATATATATATATATATATATATATATATATATATATATATATATATATATATATATATATATATATATATATATATATATATATATATCCCCTAAACATGAAGGGGGCTTTTCCTCTCCCCTCACTCTTCTCCGCATTTTTCCCTGCATATTTGAGATAGTTACTAACTAAGGCATCGGAGGGTTTGGGTCAAGAGCCATCCTGACCTCTCATGCAGGACAAATTTTGGAGCTCCACCTCGTCCATTCGCTTGGCTCTACTGGCTCTTCTTCATCACCGCAATGTACTTATTTTAGCACGACCAAATCAATGTTATCCAGTCAAATACACAACCAAAATTTACTGGAACACTAATAGTATTACGAGTCATAGTTTGAATAGAATTTGGTCTTGTATGGGTCAACATAAAAAGGGGAAATATTACTCATCACTCTATGTAATTGTATTTTGTAACTCTTGTAGTATTTCACAGTTTAACATGGTATCAAAGCCCCAGGGCTTTTGATCCTTTACAATCTCTCCATCATGAGCATCGCCATTAAAATTTTCTTCTATTTCTTCATCTTTTTTTTCCTTTATTCCATATCTGATTCAAGTTCAGATCCACAAAAAAAAATTAGTGTTTACAAGAATAGTACGCGGCAGTACCGTTCACGATGAATGGTGACAAAAAAATAGAGCAATGGGTTTAAATAGTTTCTTCTTTCGCTTTCACAATTTGAATCTTCTTCGCAATATTTGTTCTTAGTCTTTTAGTTCTTTTTACCAAAAAAATAAAAATAAAAAGATAAATTTTTTGGTTCTTATTAGTTTGCTTCGATCTCCTGAGAAAGAATTTCTTTTAGCAATTTCATCTCCTTTTATTTGAACCTATTAGCAATCTGAATTTAAATATTTAGCAACTCTAGCTTCTCTTTGCCTCGAGGTCTAAAGATTTCTCTAGTCACCTCTAATCTTCTCGTTCTTCTTTGAAATTCAAGCCGTTCGACAACCCTAATTTTGCTTTGATTTCCCTTTGATCAAGATTCGTTTTTCGAGTTTGAGTTTTCCACATCTTTGTATCATGTCTTCAATCTGTTCGATTTCATAGATTGTTTGCAATTTGGGCTTTGATTCAAACACAATATCTAATTTGTCCAAAAAGCTAGTCAATGAAGGATCTTTATTCTTCAATCTAATTGCTTTTTGATTTTTAAGTTCACTCTCGACTCTTGCTTCATTATTGTTTCTGACCTGCAATCTGAATTCTGTGTTTTTGTTTGTAAAATATTTTTCCTTATGTGGCTCATTCCATTTTATTTGACATAAAGATATCACTATAATAGTATGAAATAAATTAATAAATTACCATACGAATGGAGAAAGATAGTTTTCATTAGTTAGTTATAACCACCGTGATGGAAAGAGTTACTGTAGTGGTCACTTTCTGACCCGCCTAAGATCGTGACACATGTCCCACCTAGTCTTAGACGGATGTGCGACACGCGGCAACTCGCAGAACGTCTAATCCAGTTCATTCGTCCAATTCGAATTTTGGACGGGTCGGGTAATTAGTAGAAGAGTGAGATTTATTACAGAAATCTCTATCTTTAAGTATAATCCTGATTCAAACGAGACAGCTACCACTTTGAAACAGTTCGTCCTTATCTGCAACCAAGCACAGACCACCAGATAGAGATGGACTCTCTCCTATATCAATTCAAGACAGGATGTTCAGCCTAAATAGCTGTTGAGACAAAGAACTTAAGTATTCAAATTAAGCTAGACTCCCTAGCTCTATATATTTGACATGACTTGTAAAATAGAGGATCCCCTCCAACGGGAAAAGGACCTCAAGTTCACCTGAATTCGGAGAACCTTATTGTAATCGCTATTGAAATAGTAAAGCTTCTCTCTCCCTCTCTGTAGTTTTTTCCCTCTTGAGTTTTCCATGCAATTCACTGTGTTTGTAACTGGCTTTTTTTGCGATTTGATTACGTCCTCTATTTTGGTGCATGGATTGATTCCCTAGGAATTGCCCACTGCATTTGATGCTTTCATTGAGAGAGATTTCAAATTCACACTCGAGACCTCTCTGTCAAAATATCCTACTTCTTCCTCTGAAACTACCCAACATGACTAACATGGCTCCAAGGAGAAAGAGTGTCAACCAAACTATGGCTGACCCCGTCGTTCTGAGGAAAGCGGTGAAAACGATAGAGGCAGCCGAACCAACGAACTGTCGGCCCACCCTATCAGACGTCCACATCTCAGATGCGGAGGACTCCTATCCTACCGCTGTGGCGCCACTCAGGAGGCAGACACCGAACCCGCGCCTCCGCCCAACAAAAACCAACTCTGTAAATCACCTAGATGGGGGTGAATAGGTGATGACTATATAAAATGGCAAATAATGCAGAATTAAAAATAACTTGCTACCAACCTAGCAAATATCAATCCCAACACAAAAATACTTACAAAATAGTAGACAAGATAAGTAAGCAAGTATGTAAAAAGAGAGCAAAGAGAGAAACAGTAAGCAATCGCAAACACGATGATATGTTCCGAGGTTCGAGCCACTGCTCTGCGTCCCCACCTTCACCGCTATGAAGAATTTTCACTATGACCAATCTCACTAGATCGTGAACCGTTACAAGTTCTCACTAGAACTTTATGGACTCACACGCCCTCTCTCGGTGCCCAACACCAAAAGGAGCTCACTAGCTCACTTGAGGGTGCAACCTCTACAACTTCACAATTGAAAAAATGGTGATCTTCTCTTGATCACAAAAGGCTCACAAGCACAATCCTATAACCAAGATGAGGAGATGGAGCTCTTTGAGATTGTGTAGTGAAAATAGCTTGTAAAGATGTAAAAGGAAGGCTCAAGCTAAAAATCAAGAATGTGAAATTTAGGCTCAAGAAGAAAATCTTTTGGGAAAAATAATATGATCACTTAAAACTTGATTTTTTATGTTCAAACTTGTAAACTTCTTAATGGGTTTTTCTATAGTCCCTTTATTTATAGGGAAAGAAAACATGAGGAGAAAACTCAAAAGAGCAGTTGGGGATAGACCTAGAAAAAGATAAATAAAAAACTAGCCGTTGGGAAAAAACACAGAAGGAAATCCTTCTTTCGGTCGACCGTCAATGGTCAGATTTTCGACTGTTGGGGTTAGCGCTCAACTGATCGGTCGACCGTTTATCCCAACCAGAGAGCAAAGCTTTCTATTGGTCGACCGGGTCAGTCGATCGTACCCAACCGAAAGCAAAGCTCTCGCAGTCGGTCGACCAAAGTGCACACAATGCACTTCAAAGAAGTCTTGTGCATATCCGTCGGGACCGCCGACAGAGCAATTCTGCTCTGTCTACGGTCGATCGGTCGGTCGACCGGTCAAGGGCCAAAAGCACATTTTGAAAATCATTTTGAAGTCAATCTTTTTTCGACAAAAATAAACTTTGTTTCCAAAGAAAAAAATAAAGAAAAAATGGGAAAAGGAGAAAAGGAGTAGGCTCACTTATATACATGCAAATTACAAAATAATTGTAATAAATTTCACTTATTAATAAAATCATAATAATCTATGTTAATAGTAACTAATAACAATTAGTAACAGTAACTCACATAATAATTAATAATAATAAATAAATATACATATGCATATTAAAATATCAGTATTTTTTTATTTAAACACTATATTTCAAAATAGGGATATTACATGTGAGGAACTATGTATCTCCCAACTATTGATACAATAATAAGTATAATATCCTGAATTATGCGCGTAACAGTTTGCCAGTTCCTTCTCTCTGTCATGATAAATGATGCGCAATTGGATACTTTTTAGGTAATAGAGGAATAAGCCAAAGTGATCCTATATCCCCTTAAATAGTGTTGGTAATCAGATACTTGGGACTCTGCAAATTATTTAAAGGCTATGAATCATTCCTCTTTAATTGATGAATGTAGAGGCTAACTTGAAGGGTGGAGTACGCGCACCATCTCTTTTCCAGGTAGAATTAAGCATGCTTAAACCTATTTTATATATGGGTTTACTGTACCTCAGCCGACAGCTGAGAGAGTTTCTCAGTCGGCGGGACATGGCAACATAATAGTCCCGAGTTTGTCATTAATTTTGGCGGACAAAAATCAAAAAAATTTCGCCCGAGTTAGTATCAGTCACTTTAACAATCGCTTTGACGAAAATACCCTCCCTCATAACTTTTTATTGTATGTAAAATCTTTCTTTTTAAAAAATTTACAGATCTGAAATTATCAGTTGATCAATCTGAAATTTTTAGTGTTATTGTTTCCCAAATTTTTCGATCATTTTCGTTCAAAAATTAGTTTTTTTAAAAAAATATCTGATAAAGATGGCGCCAAAGAAATCATCCGCAAAAAAAGGTAATAGGGAAAGCCAGAAATTTTTTTTTAGTTTGTAAATTTTCATATTTATATTTTTTTTAGTTTTGATTCCCTTTTTACTTTTTTCAAAAATATTCCTATTTTAACTTAACTTAAATTAAAAGTGTCCGATGAACTGTATTTTTACGAAATTTTTTTATTTTTTTAAAATTTTCAAGATTCTTGGTTTTTTAAAAAAAGTTAAATATTTTTTTTGAAAACGTGCGACCATGGTCGGAAATAAGAGAGAAAGATTCGCTTTTCATGATTTAAAGAAGTAAGCATCAAAATAAGTATATTTATGCGGTTTAAAACTGTTTTTTTTTTTACACTGAAACTTTAAATCAAGTTTATACTTTAAGATAAAAGGAGTTTATTTTAGAGATTTTTTTATTTTTTTAATTTTTTAACACAGCGACCAAGGTCAAAAGTTTTTTTTCATTCCCTTTTATGTCGACTTGGGTCACAGTTATCTGAATTAGCATCTTAGGTTTATGTGACCTTAGTCACAGACTTTTAAAATTATTTGTTTTAAAAATTATTCACGTCTTTTTTTTAAAGATTTTTTTACTTAAACTCTGTGACTGATGTCGCAATGTTGCCGTTCGTTTTCTCTTTTTTGGAGGTATGGTTGCGGTCTCTTAAACTAAGTTAGCCTGATTGAATATTGTGACCCCGGTCGCAGTATGATGATACATAGGCCTCTTCATGGTAAATTATTTAGGTTAATTAGAAAATTGCAGTGCAACCATGGTCGCAGTGTGTTATATTCTACTAAATTAGCTTAATTGGACACTGCGACCCTAGTCGCTGTATGAAGAAACAAAGGATATCATTAGTAAATTATTTAGTTTTATTAAAAAAATTGCGACCTCAGTCGTAGTGTAATATATCGGTGCAACCTTGGTCGTAGTATATTATAGTTTATTATGACTTGCGACTAAGGTCGCAGTCTTTATTTCTTTTCAAATTATATTTAAAAATACTGCGACCTGATATTTTATATTAATGTTTTTAATGTTTCTGAATCTATAGGTAAGTAAGAACTGAAGGTTCGTCCTATGAGATCGAACCTAAGCTTATGTGCAAATTCATAAAAAAAAAATTCAAAAAACACATTCAGGCCGATTTGTAGGTGCGATGAAGGAGACACCATGATCGTCGTTCTTAAAATTTAGTGTATTAAATTAGTGGTCGCAGTTCTTAAAATTTACTATATTAAATTAAATAGGTGCGACTGAGATCGCATGTAACAAAACTGTGAAATTATTTCTAAAAAAGACTTTAGTAAAAGTGATTATATTGTTCTGTAAAATGAAATCTAGGTCGCAGTTTCATATACGCTAAACAAAATCTTTCACATATAAGAAATTGTGGGGAAAATGATAAAATAAAAATATCTTGATCAGCATGCAAAGATCTCAACCCTTCAATACTTTCAATATTCTGAGAGAAAGTTGAACTAGATGATATATGATCCATATTTAGATCGGGAAATAAAGATCGCTTACGACGATGACCAGAATTGGCAAGGGAAGTACTCTGCTCCGACGTCAACATTAAAATAAAGAAGGAGAAAAACCTGATCCGGAAAGCCCTATTTTCAGAAATAACTTTATGGCAGGAAAAGGAAAACCTAAATTTGACAACGAGTGGAAAAAAATAGGGAAAAATAATAATAAATAATAGCGGGACAAATACCTTTTACCGAGGGGCATTTAGTAATTTAACTTATTCCAATAAGCGGGCCGTAACTTATTTGTGTGGCAAATAATATGTCATGTCACCGCATGTTGGGAGAGACTCAGCTGTCGACTGATATACATATTTCTGTTTATATATATATATATATATATATATATATATATATATATATATATATATATATATATATATATATATATATTTTGAGTGTGAAATAGTTCTCACCGGAGCTTCGTGTGAACTCCACGATCGACAACCCCATGGATGATCCGAATCATTCACTTTAATCTACATACTCTAATTAGGCTACCAATGAAAAATCATGTGATTCCGTGCCTTTTTACCCATGTATCAAATTACATCTTTATTCTACGGCTAATATAAAAAAATTTGTAACCGCTTAATGCATGTGTGAAAAGACTCAGAATCGCGTGATTTTTTATTGATAGCTTAATTAGAGTATGTGGATCAAGTTCCATGGGGCAGCCGGTCATGGAGTTCGCACAAAACTCCAATGAGAACCGGTTCTCACTAGAATAGTTCCCTATATATATATGAGAGAAAGAAATAGAACCATACATCATTTGAATACAAGATCCAATCTGGTGCAGTTGATCTATATTATTTTAAGTATCTATAAACCAAAAATCAAGATTTTTAAATACTTTTGCCCATGCATCAAGTAGGAAAAAACGGACGGCCTAAATAGTAAGTTGCTAGTTCAACGGTGTAAAATATTTGAAAGCTAACAAAAAAAATGATTTATAGAGGTTTTTAAATGTTTAGATCAGGATCAAATGACCGAATCAAGAATATGTATGTTTAAAGACTTAGATCTAACCAACTCACTACTTTTGGCCGTCTATTTTGCGCCGCTTGATGGATGAGCAAAAAGTATTCAAAATACTTGATTTTTAATTTTTAGTTCTGTTAAATAATATAGATCAATTTCAATGGAGTAGATCTTGTATTTGAGTGTCGGATTTTGATATTTGATGGGAAGGATTCGGGCTCGAATCTTTTCGAAACTACACAAGTGTCTCTGTGTGTGTGTGTGTGCGCACAGAGAGAGAGAGAGAGAGAGAGAGAGAGAGACTTGTTCCATTCCAACCCTACGACATTGGAATGTAAGATCTCCATTGAAGTTGATTAACATTATATATATGAGGTATTTGTACCTCAGCCGCCGGCTAAGAGAACTCTTTCAGCTGGCACTACGACCTTAAAAAATTCAGATATCTGTGATCATGGTAGCAATCCTCACAAAAACAATACGATGGTCACAGCCCTAACGAAAAACTGCGATCATGGTCGCAATCCTCACAAAAATATTATGATCATGGTAGCAGTCCTCACAAAAACACTATGACTATGATAACAGTCCTCACAAAAATATTGCGATAATGGTAACAGTCCTGACAAAAACACTTTGATCATGATAGCGCTTCGACCAGGATCTGTGACTGAAATTCAGCCACGTCGCCTACAGCTAAGAGAGTCTCTCAGCTGACGGCTAAGGTACATTTTTCATGTGTGTGTGCACGCGCGCGCGTGTGTACATTTTCTCATATATATATATATATATATATATATATATATATATATATATATATATATCTTAAGAACGGTTATCATAGATTTCTATGAGAACTTTCATGTGAGTCGTCGGCTCTGATAGAGATCTGATTCTATTTGATTTGATCTATCAGATCCGACAGCTCACATTAAAGTTCTCACAGAAATATGTGAGAACAATTCTTAAGGGATTAGCTCCCCACACACACACACACATATAGAAAGAGAGAGATGTACCTCAGTCGAGAGACTCTCTCAGCTGGTGGCGACGTGGCTGAATCTCAACCACAGATCCTAATCTTAGTGCTACTATAATCGCCGTGTTTTTGTGAGAACTGCTACCATAGTCGCAGTATCTTTTGTGAGAACTGCTACTATGGTCGCAGTGCTAATTAGACTGAGAATATCTGAAATATTTTTAGAACTGCGATTAGGATAATAGTGCATCATAGTGTGTGTGTGTGTGTGTGTCTATATATATATATATATATATATATATATATATATATATATATATATATATATATATATATATATATATATATATATATATATATATATGAGAGAGAGAGAGTGCATTGTTATAATGAGCATAAATTTAACTCAAAAAGTCAATACCTCTAATATCAAAAGAATTTCCCAAAATTTCCAACACAGACTCCCTTTCCCTCTTCATCTATCTTCACATCCACATTAACAAATTCTGTAATAATTATCGTGAATATCTCCATTCAATACAATAAATTAAATATATGAATATTACTCATTTCTCTTCGTGATTTTAGTCACATATTTTAATTTTTTACTTCTTTTCTCTACTTTCATATGTATTCAAATTCTTATCTAACTTAGGCGGGTTTAAGAGTGATAATATTTTTTCTCAATTCTTACTATTACCATATAAACTAAGCAAACAATTATTCGCTCTATATCTTATCTGAATGTACCCATATTAGCAGCTATGTATATCAATATTGTAAACGAGAGCATATTAAAAATAAGTTTTTAAGAAAGAATAAAGGGAGCAACTTGATGTATTAAGAAGATCAAAGAATATATAATTTTGCTAACTCTTTTGATCATTTTGACACAAAATCAAGTGGAACAATGCACATTTTAAAACTGGTATTATTGTAACATATAAACATTTGCATAGTTTCAAACTTCAATGTAAAAGAGTAATGGTAATTTATTTCTATAGGCAAAATATAAAACATATGATTAAATTAGATCTTATATCAATTTAAAATCTCTTGAAATCTTACGTAAGATAACAAGATAATACTAGTAAGAAAATAAAATGAAAATAAATACTTAACTTCTCATGACCTTTCAATTATATATATTTAAATTCGAGAACAATTTTCTTATCCTGATAATCCACATGATATATAAAATTTTATTACAAATGAAATGAAGGAGAAAGATAAGTATATCAATCTTTTTTGTAGAAAGGTCCTCCGGGAAGTATACTGGCGTCACCATTAAACACATCAAAAAAATCTCTCAATTTAGGCCATTTTTCTTCAAAGATTGGAATATTAATAGCATTTTCAGCTGGTCTTTCGGCGACTGTACCTGTCACAAAAGTTGTTCTACCCTCTACAAACCCATGGAGGAACATAGTCAGAAGTAACAATATAAGGAGGGCGAAAAATATTGCCATATTGTTCGAATGGTTTGAAATTAAGGTCATATTTTTAAAATTCATATGGTCTTACTTTTATACCCTAGTAATACCGTCTCAGAATTAAATACTGCAATGTTACAAAATAATAAATTTGCTAAATATATATCATATCTTTTTATTAAATTGTAAATTAATTGACGAATCATAATGAAACATATTAAAAAATCACTTTAATTACCTTGAATATATATAGGACCTCTTTGTTTATAATGCTTCATAATTTTGTTTTGTGTAAACTTAACTTATTAATTGTGATCACTCTTCCTTATAAATTAAATTGTATTATAATTTTTATATTCTCCTAATAAAATATTTAGCATAAGAACTTTAAATGTTTTCTCCTTAAATGACAAAAATGAGTTAGATTTTTAATTTGACATGTTACGCTTAAAGAACAATATAATAATGAAAAAAACTAGATCAGAACTGAGCATAACTTGTTTTTTAAGTGACTTAAAAAATTCATAGTAATTTATTAAGAAAAGAGTATACGTTTATAACATTGCAGTCAGTGAAATTTAAAATAAGGATAAAATATTAATTTAACATTTACTCTTAGTATAATGGAGGATAATTTGAAATGAACCAATTGCTTAAGTAGGATATCATTTGAACAAAAGAACGCTTGATCGAACAGTGATAGAATAGTTTATCATTTTGAAAATTTTAAATTTAAAAATTGAAATACTTTTAAGGGTATTGATGATATGATACTTTTCAATTTATTTTTATTTTTTATATAATAACGTATAAAACTTAATTTATTTTTCAATAATATTCTTAAATGCTACTAGTACTATATATAGAAACTAATACATAATAAATATATAAATGCTACTAGCACTATATGCAGAAATTTATACATAAAAAATATATAATTAAAGTAATTATTATTTTGGTACCACTTCACTGTTGGCCTTTATTTATTTATTTAAAATTTAATTTGTGCAAAATATTAATTAAACATATTGAAAAGTCTAATAATAAATAACTTTAACAAGCTATTAATATAAGCAAATGAATAATTTTTAGAATCAAATATTAATATTTGATTAATAATAATATTAACTTTTAATGGGATCATAACAAGTGAAAAATAAAGTTTCATGTTTTATGAATGTTGTTGTTAAACTTGATCAAAATTACTCTTACACAATTTAATGTATGTTAAGAATTTCAATTCATTACACCATTTATTGAAAATTCAGAATTTTATTCTATTTTTTTACTTCACCGAGATGGTCATAGCAAGGATAATAGTTAAAGCTCTGTTGCGATGCAACAACCAACTGAGGAACCCCAGGCAATAGATAGAGATGTGCCGGAGAAGTATCCAAATGATAAGAATAGAGAAACAAGAGAGAAAGCAAGCCAAACACAATATTAACGAGGTTCGATAATTTACCTATGTCCTCGGGGCAAGAGGAGAGACTTTATTGATTCAACAATCAATTATAACTTTCTTTGAGAATTTCAGAGGGATACTTTAAGGAGGATACAATGGGATACAATTCTTTAGGGCTCTAACCCTTATTTATAATCAGAGAGTCCTAGGATTTTAGGAAACCACAATTGGATTTGACTCCAAATAAGAAATAAAGTTTGAATCTGAACAGGAGAACAAGTCGCCTGCTCGGTCGACCGGTCCTATTCTACCATCGACCGGTCGGTCGACCAGAACCAACAAAAACCCAAAGGTGCCAGTCGTCGACTGCTCTGATTGACCGTTCTCCTTGCCACGGTCGACTGGGCGGCCGACCGGGTTGTGCCTACATGCATTGTGCACACTGGTCGATTTTGGGAGGTCGGCCAGCCCCTGTCTGGCACACGCTGCAGACTGCCTCCTCGCTCTTTTTGGATTCTGATCTCTGCGCTATCTTCCCGATGAGTTAAAAAACTCTTCCTGAAATACACCTAGAGGGGGGTGAATAGGTGTAATTGCTAATCTAATGATCTTTTTAAACTTAGTAAGAATGAGTGATGCAACGATCCCTCAAAACACTACTAGGAGCCGTATACCCCGTGAAGGGTTCTGAACTCCGTCCTCCCAATTCCCCTTAAAATGGGTTAGAGGTGCGTAATGCAACCGTGTTGTATGAGGATTGATCGAACAAGATATGAATAGTATGAAATGATGAAGTGCACACAATAGATATCACAATTGAAATAAACTAAAGGCAATAGCACAAGTAAAGGGTTAGTTCTCAAGCATATAATTGAAGACAATATAAAGCAAGAGAAAATGTAAAGCAAGAATAACGCAAAGGCAATCGCAAACACAATGATTTGTTTCGAGGTTCGAGCCACTTGCTCTAGTCCCCGCCTTCACCTCCGTGAAGGGTTTCCACTATCCACCTAGGACCCCTTACAATGGTCTACCGAAGACCGAGCACCGAGCTCTACAAAGACCTCTACCGAAGAGGTTGCTCCACAAGAAGAAGAATCACAAGAACAAGAGTGATCACAAGTAGATCACTAAACTCTTTCTCAAACTCTTTTACAATCTCTCACACTTTTTACAATTTCACTATAGTATGAGTAAGGATTTTTGGCTCTATGAAGTGTGGTGAGAAAACTTCAGTTGTAGAGTGATATTAACAATCAAACACAACTGAAAAACTAGCTCAAAAGAATTTGAAATGAAAGCTTTGAAACAATTTTTCTTTTCTCTTTGAAAACAATAAAAACTTGGATATTTTCTTAGTGAATAATGAGGACCTATTTCCCACTATTTATAGGGAGAGAATAGGTTAAAACTCTTTTCTTTACACCTAATTTGTTCTGCAAAAGGTCCTCAACAACTCTCTAAAAATCTGTTAAAGCAGAAAAAAGAAACAGATTTTCAGAATTGCCCAAAGAGGAAAGAGCCGTTGGGCTGCAGCAGGCTTGGCGGTCGACCGGCCCGGTCGACCGTCGCCTAGCTGGCAAAGAGCCGTTGGGCTCCGGTCGACTGTCCGGTCGACCGTCCTCTTTTGAGGAAACACAGTTTCCTTCTGGCGGTCGACCGGTCGGTCGACCCAACCGATCCAGAGAGCATAGCTGCTTGCAGTCTCTTCGGGCGGTCGACCCAACCAAACCCGAGAGCAAAGCTGCTTACAGTCGGGCGACCGGCCGGTCGACCGACAGACATGCACAAACCGTGCATGTCCTGACACAGGCGCCGGTCGACCGGGCGGTCGGCCGGACTTGCCTGAAACAGAAAAACAGGCTGTTTTGAAGTTGGAAATTTTTTGAAAAAATATTTTATAATACCTATAACTAAGTATTATGCAAGAAATAGTCTATACACATGTTTTAAACAAGATTTTCAAGATATCACAATTTTGATACATGTATATATGTTTAAGGCATAAAACTTAGAAATAACCATTTTTAAAACAAAGGAAAAATAAGAAGGAAGTGTGTGTGCAAATCCTAGAGCCAAATTTCCTACACTCAAACTTTAACATTCTATTCTTACAAATGTTTCTAAGGACTTCAAGGCTTCAAGAAGGGCTTTCTCCATATGATCTTCAATTGAGCATCTTGACCCCAAAATGAGTTGTCTTGAGTCCAATGCACCTTCCTTTAGGGAAGAAAACATATATTTGAGATATAAACCTGAAACACACTTAAACAACAAACGATATTAGTACAAATAACTAATATGTTTTGTAATCATCAAAACACATTAAAAACGGGTGATTGTAACCTTGGGCCAACAATCTCCCCCTTTTTGATGATGACAAAACATATGAGTTATTAAACAAATAATGGAAGAAGAGCTTTGAAAAGCTCCCCCTCAAACAATGCTATCTATATATCATGAATAAGAAAAGCTATGTAAACACACATAAAGCATTGAAAAATATCAACACAATAAATTTTTCATAAAACTCAAATAATGAAAACAAAACATAAAACTCAATAAACAAAAACAAACTTATATCAAACTAATATCTCTTTTTCTCCCCCTTTTTGTCATACATCAAAAAGGGTTAAAACATATCAAAAACATAAATACAAGAATAAACAAAAGATTTTTAATTTTCAGAATCAATCATACAAACATTCAACTCACCACAAATAAAAGAAAATCTAGCATAATCTAAAGGTTTAGTGAAAATATCGGCGAGTTGAAAATTAGTAGAAACATAGTCTATATCAATGTCACCTTTTTCAAAGTGATCTCTAAGAAAATGATACCTAATGTCAATGTGTTTGGTTTTACTATATTGATTAGCATTCTTTGTCATGTGAATTGTACTAGTATTATCACAAAAAATCTTAACATGATCAAAGTGCAAATCATAGTCGAGGAGAGTATGTTTCATCCAGAGTACTTGTGCACAACAAGCTCCGGCTGCAACATACTCCGCCTCGGCGGTTGATAGGGCTACGGAGTTTTGCTTTTTGGAAGACCAAGATACAAGACAATTACCTAAGAATTGGCATGTTCCACTTGTGCTCTTCCTATCTACCCTACAACCCGCATAGTCGGCATCCGAATAACTAGTCATTATAAATTGACCGGTTTTCGGATACCACAAACCTAATTCAATGGTGCCCTTAAAATACCTAATTATGCGTTTTACCGCTATTAAGTGTGATTCCTTAGGACAAGATTGAAAACGTGCACAAAGACAAACAGAAAACATTATATCCGGCCTACTAGCCGTTAAATAAAGTAAACTTCCTATCATGCTACGATATAATTTGATGTCTACATCCTTACCTTGTTCATCCTTGTCAAGCTTCGTAGTGGTTGCCATGGGAGTCTTGCTCACTTTAGATCCTTCAAGCCCGAACCTCTTGATGAGTTCTTTGGTGTACTTGGCTTGATTTATGAATATCCCATCCCTTCGTTGCTTGATTTGGAGTCCAAGGAAGTAGTTGAGCTCCCCATCATAGACATCTCGAATTCGTCCTTCATGCATGACTCAAAAGCTTGGCAAAGAGACTCATTAGTAGATCCAAAAATAATGTCATCAACATAAATTTGTACTATGAGTAATCTTTGTCAACATGTTTGGTAAATAAAGTTGTATCAATTTTGTCTTTCTTAAAATCATTTGAAATCAAAAAGGAAGATAATCTTTCATACCAAGCCCTAGGGGCTTGTTTCAAACCATAAAGTGCCTTATCTAATTTGAAAATAAAATTAGGGTGTGTAGGATCAACAAACCCGGGGGTTGTTCAACATACACCTCCTCTTCAATATAGCCATTTAGAAAAGCACTCTTAACATCCATTTAAAATAATTTGAAATCTTTAAATGAGGCATAAGCTAAGGTCATCCGTATGGCTTCGAGCCGTGCTACGGGTGCAAAGGTTTCTTCAAAATCGATTCCCTCGATTTGAGTGTAACCTTGGGCAACTAACCTAGCCTTGTTTCTAACTACATTACCCGATTCATCCAACTTGTTCTTAAAGATCCACTTAGTACCAATTGTTGGTCTATCGTGGGGCCTAGGAACAAGATGCCATACTTGGTTGCGCTCAAATTGATTGAGCTCCTCTTGCATAGCAAGCAACCAATATGAATCGGCCTCGGCTTCGAGGACATTTTTAGGTTCAATGTGTGAAATAAAAGCAAAATGACCACAATAATCATGAATTTTAGAACGAGTGGTTACCCCTTTTGATACTTCACCTATGACGAGGTCCTTGGGATGATGAGGATTGAATCTCCAATCCTTTGGTAGTGGTTGAGTAGGCTCCACCTCATTAGTTTGATTGTCATTTCCTTGGGCCTCTTTCACTTTGGCTTCACTTCCTTCATCATCCTTTGGCTTGTCTCCCATAGTAGAAGCATCCTCCAAGGTCACTTTCTCCATTCCTTCATCCAAAGCATCTATTTCTACAACATTCTTAACAAACAAGTTAGATTCCTCAAACTTAACATGAATAGATTCCTCAATAGTCAAAGATGATATATTGAAGACTCTATAAGCCTTACTAGTATTTGAGTAACCTACAAAAATAGCCTCATAAGATCTAGCATCAAATTTTCCTAAATTATCTTTTGTATTTAAAACAAAACATTTACAACCAAAAACTTTGAAATAAGAAACATTAGGTTTTCTAGAAAAGTACATTTCAAAAGAAGTTTTAGTTGTATTTTTACACAAGAAAACACGATTAGATATATAGCATGAAGTATTTACGGCCTCCGCCCACAAATAATGTGGTAGACCATATTCACTTAACATTGTCCTAGCCATCTCTTGCAAGGTTCTATTTTTACGTTCAACTACTCCATTTTGTTGTGGAGTTCTAGGACAAGAAAGTTCATGCTTAATTCCATGTTCTTCACAAAAAATGGTAAAGGGTAGGTTAATGAACTCACCTCCTCTATCACTTCTTATTCTTATTATTGAAGTGTCTTTTTCCTTTTCAACTCTTTTCTTAAAGGCTTGAAAATGTGAAAAGGCTTGACTTTTATGTTCAAGAAAGAAAACCCAAGTAAAACGCGAAAAATCATCTACTAAAACAAAAGCAAATCTACTCCCACTTAGACTTTTGGTTTGTGTTGGGCCAAATAAATCCATGTGGATTAACTCCAAAGGACGTGATGTCATGATATCCTTAATTGACTTGAAAGAAGACTTAGTTTGTTTCCCAAATTGACATGCGTCACAAACTCGGTCCTTTTCAAAATTCAAACAAGGAATACCTTTCACCATTTCCTTTGTGTTAAGCCTAGATATGTGGTCAAATGAAATGTGGCCTAATCTTCTATGCCACAACCAAGAGTCATCATCGAGGGCTTTTAAACATGTAATATTACAAGACATATTTAACATATCTATCATATAAACATTACTTTCACGAAAACCGGAAAACACACAAACATTAGAATTTCTATCAATTACTTTACAAACAACATTATCAAAAGTAACATCAAATCCTTTATCACATAATTGACTAATACTCAAGAGGTTATGCTTGAGGCCGTCTACTAAAACTACATTCTCAATTAAAGGGGATGTGCCAAGTTTTACATTACCGATACCGATGATTTTACCCTTGGCGTCATCTCCGAAGGTGACGGTGCCACCTTCATGATATCTTGATAGGGTTGCAAAGTTGTTGATGTCCCAAGTCATGTGCCTTGAGCAACCACTATCAAGATACCACAATCCTCTACGTCGTTGGGCCTTGGATGGTACCTATATCATTTAACAAATTCGTTGATTTTGGTACCCAAATTTTCTTGGGTCCTTGAAAGTTAGTGTTACGAACCTAAATATTATGATGAGATGCACTTAGTCTATCATAACAAAAATTAGCTAAGTGCCCTTTCCGCCCACAATGTGAACATGAGTACACTTTTCTATACATGAATGCATGATGTGTGTGTGAAGTGTGAGCATGCTTTGGGGGTTTGCCACGATGTATAGGTTGTGTGGTATGTACATGAGCATGTGCATGATGAACATTTTTCTTAGGGGCTTGTTTCTTGGGAAACATAGCCTCAATCTTTTTCTTATCAAACTCACTACACTTTTTCAAAACAATTCCTAATGAGTCTATTCTTTCCTTAAGCATGGTAATCTCATTAGCATCAACTAGTGGGGACTTGCCTTTACAAGACATCTTATATTTATCAAAATCATTTTTAGTGGATACCAAAGTAGAATGCAAGTCATTATTTTCTTTAAAAAGATTGACAACTTGAAGATTAAGAGATTCATTATCCTTTTTCATTTTTAAATACTTTTTCTTTAAGAAATCATAATTATGAGACAATTCAACAAAAGCTTCTCCTAACTCATCCATGGAAAGATCTTCATCAAAAGAAGTTGAAGGGGTTACCTTGCTTGTGCTTTCATTAGCCATGAAGCACATGTTGGCGGTGTCGATCTCCTCCTCAGATTCACTCTCGGAATCCCATGTTGCCTTCATAGCTTTCTTCTTGAAAGGCTTCTTGGATGAGGATGGCTTCACTTTATCCGGATACTCCGCTACAATGTGTCCCGGCTTTTGGCAATTGAAGCATATGATCTTTCTTTCTTCTTTGCCTCCTTGCCATCTCCTTCTACCTTGGAATTTTGCCTTGTTGTACATCCTCCGGACGTTCTTGACTAGAAGTGAGAGCTCCTCGTCATCTTCTTCTTCATCATCCTCGTCGGAGTGAGTAGCTTGACTTTTGAAGGCAATGGTCTTTTTCTTGGAGGGAGCCATATCCTCCCTTGCTTTCCTCTCCATCTCATGGGTTTTTAGATTCCCAATGAGACCAATTAGCTCAATCTCATCTTTGTCATTGAGTTCCTTCAAGGTTGTAGCCTTTACTTCCCATGAAGGAGGAAGAGCCCGGATGATCTTTCTTACTCTTTGATCATTGTTGATGTCCTCACCTAGAGAAGAAAGTCCATTAGTAATCTTTGTAAATTTAGTAACCATATCATCTATGGTTTCATGTTCTTGCATGTTAAAATTCTCATATTGGGACCGAAGAAGGTCTATCTTGGCCCTCTTCACTTGTGATGTCCCCTCATGTGTGACTAACAAATGGGTCCAAATCTCATATGCGGATTTGCAATGGATGACTCTAGCTATGTCATCATCATTGAGAGCTTGTAGGAGTGCATAATGAGCCCTAGCATTGGCGTCAAACTCCTTGGTCTCAATTTCGGACCAAGTAGATTCATCACCGGGGGTACACTAAAGGACTTAGTCACGGCCTTTGCAACTCGACTACCTAGAGATTGCAAAAACACGGTCATCTTAACCTTCCATATGGGAAAGTTAAGTCCATCAAACTTAGGGGGTGTCTTGATACCATCGGCCATGTTTACTAAATGTGAATGAATGAAATGATTAGCAAAGTGAGGATCTCTCTAAGGTTGTTAAGCCAAATCCTAGAGTCCAAGCTCTGATACCAATTGAAATACACCTAGAGGGGGGTGAATAGGTGTAATTGCTAATCTAATGATCTTTTTAAACTTAGTAAGAATGAGTGATGCAACGATCCCTCAAAACACGACTAGGAGCCGTATACCCCGTGAAGGGTTCTGAACTCCGTCCTCCCAATTCCCCTTAAAATGGGTTAGAGGTGCGTAATGCAACCGTGTTGTATGAGGATTGATCGAACAAGATATGAATAGTATGAAATGATGAAGTGCACACAATAGATATCACAATTGAAATAAACTAAAGGCAATAGCACAAGTAAAGGGTTAGTTCTCAAGCATATAATTGAAGACAATATAAAGTAAGAGAAAATGTAAAGCAAGAATAACGCAAAGGCAATCGCAAACACAATGATTTGTTTCGAGGTTCGAGCCACTTGCTCTAGTCCCCGCCTTCACCTCCGTGAAGGGTTTCCACTATCCACCTAGGACCCCTTACAATGGTCTACCGAAGACCGAGCACCGAGCTCTACAAAGACCTCTACCGAAGAGGTTGCTCCACAAGAAGAAGAATCACAAGAACAAGAGTGATCACAAGTAGATCACTAAACTCTTTCTCAAACTCTTTTACAATCTCTCACACTTTTTACAATTTCACTATAGTATGAGTAAGAATTTTTGGCTCTATGAAGTGTGGTGAGAAAACTTCAGTTGTAGAGTGATATTAACAATCAAACACAACTGAAAAACTAGCTCAAAAGAATTTGAAATGAAAGCTTTGAAACAATTTTTCTTCTCTTTGAAAACAATGAAAACTTGGATATTTTCTTAGTGAATAATGAGGACCTATTTCCCACTATTTATAGGGAGAGAATAGGTTAAAACTCTTTTCTTTACACCTAATTTGTTCTGCAAAAGGTCCTCAACAACTCTCTAAAAATCTGTTAAAGCAGAAAAAAGAAACAGATTTTCAGAATTGCCCAAAGAGGAAAGAGCCGTTGGGCTGCAGCAGGCTTGGCGGTCGACCGGCCCGGTCGACCGTCGCCTAGCTGGCAAAGAGCCGTTGGGCTCCGGTCGACTGTCCGGTCGACCGTCCTCTTTTGAGGAAACACAGTTTCCTTCTGGCGGTCGACCGGTCGGTCGACCCAACCGATCCAGAGAGCATAGCTGCTTGCAGTCTCTTCGGGCGGTCGACCGGTCGGTCGACCCAACCAAACCCGAGAGCAAAGCTGCTTACAGTCGGGCGACCGGCCGATCGACCGACAGACATGTACAAACCGTGCATGTCCTGACACAGGCGCCGGTCGACCGGGCGGTCGGCCGGACTTGCCTGAAACAGAAAAACAGGCTGTTTTGAAGTTGGAAATTTTTTGAAAAAATATTTTATAATACCTATAACTAAGTATTATGCAAGAAATAGTCTATACACATGTTTTAAACAAGATTTTCAAGATATAACAATTTTGATACATGTATATATGTTTAAGGCATAAAACTTAGAAATAATCATTTTTAAAACAAAGGAAAAATAAGAAGGAAGTGTGTGTGCAAATCCTAGAGCCAAATTTCCTACACTCAAACTTTAACATTCTATTTTTACAAATGTTTCTAAGGAATTCAAGGCTTCAAGAAGGGCTTTCTCCATATGATCTTCAATTGAGCATCTTGACCCCAAAATGAGTTGTCTTGAGTCCAATGCACCTTCCTTTAGGGAAGAAAACATATATTTGAGATATAAACCTGAAACACACTTAAACAACAAACGATATTAGTACAAATAACTAATATGTTTTGTAATCATCAAAACACATTAAAACGGGTGATTGTAACCTTGGGCCAACACTTCCCATGTGTTATTATCTCCTCGTTATCTCCTCTCTTCTTACAATTCTCAACCTCTGTGAAGATTTTTAAATCTGAGCTGAACTCCAATAATCATCTGGAAAAATCGACACACAATCACGGTGAAATCGACACACGATCTCGGCTTTGTGCGTTCTGAAGAAAATTGACACATGATCTCGATAAAATCGACACGCGATCTCAACTTGGCCAACGGACGAAACCGGTTCCAACAAAATGAATCTCCAGCATATATACAATTGATTTCAAATGATCATACCTGATCCAAACTGAGTTTGTCGTCCCCTCAGGCAATACTCTCCAAACTCCAATATCAATTATAATATTCCAAACTTCAGCTCAACTAGCCAAACTGAATGCATCATACATGCCTTCTCTATACTTCACTAAAGAGAAACAACATCATGTGAGCCGACCAATGAACGTGTTTATAACTCAGCAACTGACTGGAACACCATTCCAAATGACCTCAAGAAGAACCCAACATGAGTTAATGTTGACTCTCCAACTGACTGGCACTTCAGTCCCAATGTCTTCAAGACGGTCCAACCAAATCTGAATTAAGCACACAAAATACCAGCATCAGCTTCGACAAACTGAAAGCACATCCCCTTTATGCAAGCTCAATTATCTTCTCACTAAAAGTTTAAACTTTCATCGAGATCACAACATTTTACCTCTACGTGAAGTCCAAATCAGCTTCTCGAGAACCCAAATACACCAAATAGCTTCATATGGGATGCATCACCAGACGTATGTTCCTTTATAGCTGCCTATGTACCTTACCCAAGGGATCAAGCCATCTGTAGTTCATCCAAACGAGCTACACCAAGCTTAAGCAACTGTGATTAAATCTTTAGTAGCGAACCGTACTGGTTGAGTCATATGAACCTCCTTAACAATACTATCATAAGAAAAATGACCTTTAATTTGAACTTGTCGTAGTCACCAACTTGAGATTCATGATTCTTACCCACCTTCGTGGTTTTACCTTGGTTCCTAAAGCTGCAAATAATTCGACATTCTCATCAATGTTTTCACTATTCAGTATCAAAACTGGCTACATGATCTCTACCCGGTGTCACATAGGGTGAAGTTCTTAATGATACCAAACTAACTGGAGGTGGTGGAGTAGCATCAACATCCACCCGCTGTGATACATCTTTGGTCTTCAATCTCTCCACTTGTTAAGAGATGGTAACCTTCAATAATGAAGTCTCATCAAACGTGACATGCTGACTCAATACAATCTTCTTATTTTTCGGATCCCATAACTTGTAGCCTTTCATATTTCTTTCGACACTCAAAAATACAAACTTTTTTGCTTGCGGATTTACCTTGCCATCTTTGGCACTAAAGTAGGCCGGACTTTCAAATACCTGCAGCAAACCATGATCTTGAACAGCTTTCCCAGACTAGACTTTCAGAGAAGTTTTACCTGCTCTCGTAATTTATAACAATCCAATTATGAGTTGGTTGGCATATACAATCGCCTCAGTCTAAATGAATTGTCTAATCGTGCATTAGAAAATAACCACTGAACCTTCTCCAGCAAGGAACGGTTGATCTCCTTAGCTAACCCATGTAATCCATTTGTGAAGTGAGTATCAATACCAGTGTTCTGGCCAAATTGTAGGAATTGTTCTTGTATCTTTCAACATTACCAATTTGGAGCTCCTTAATCTTCTTACCAGTCTATTTTTTTATCATATCCTTCTACTTCATCAGCATACCTTGGGCTTCAAATATTTTTCTCAAGGGATGTATCCAACAATTCCTAGATAAATTATCAGTAAAAGAGACAAAGTACCGATGACCTCCAAGCAATGCAGTCTTGATAGGTCCCTAAATACTGACATGAACACAACTAAGAAGACCTTCCGAGTGGTGAGTAGTGTTGTTGAATTTCACCTTCGTCTTCTTATCTAGAACACCCTGTCCACCTAATTTCAAGTTGCACGTAGATACATCTTTTAATGATCCCTTCTTTGCTAGAGCTTACAGAGACTTTTTTGCTCTGTGTCTGAGCCTCATCTGCTAGGCCTTTGTACAAACATTATCTGAAGAAATGAAGTCTTTACCTGACCTGTAATTGTACTGCCTTTCAAGTAGCAGAGATTATTTCGGCAGACGCTCTTCATAACCACCATTGAGCCTTTGATCATCTTGGGAACACCATCTCTTATAGATACCACAAGCTCAATATTTTCAAAGCACCAACTAAGATAAGATTCCTTTTGAGTTGAGGTACATACCTCACTTCTTTCAATTCTCGTACTATCCCATCAAACATCATGATACGGACTGTATCTATCCCTTTCAAATTACATGGATGATCATCACCCATGACAGCGAAATATCCATCTAACTTCTCAAAGCTAGAAAACCAATCCCTGTTCGGTCACACATGATAGGTAGCCCCTGTATCTAATACTCACTCAGAATCACCTGAGTAACTGATTGTTATTCAATTTTGCATATTTTACCACATTCATACCATGCATATCATAAATAAAAATGCATACATCAATAAAAATGTGATTTTTAATCTTTTTCTCTCTATTTTTGCAGGTCCACATTTTAATGGAGAAGAGGCCCAAAACCAAGGATTATTAAGGAATTAATGGAGTTTAATTAAAGCCCAAAAGAGAGCCCAAGGGTTGAGCCCAGAATCTGGAGAATTCCACGCGCCAGCTCACCCTTCTAGAAACTCCAACGTGGCCAACAGAACGCGCAAAATCCGCAACAGAAATCTGGCGCCTAACGGCCGAGATTCTGCCGCGAAAACGCGGCTCTGGCCGCGTTTCTGCGGCAGATACGTGGCGTTGAGTGCCAGATTTCTGCCACCTGTCCGGGTTCTGGATTCTTCTCTTCTGAGGCTATAAATAGACCACCAGGGCCAGCGCAAAAAGGAGAGGAGAGATTAGAGGATAGAGCTTGTATTTTGTAGGATTTTTCTCTAGGATTTTAGTGCTCTAGGTCTTCTTCTTCCTCCCTAGAAATTCTGCAAAAGAGAGATTGTAAGAGAGAGAAAGCTTGTGTAAACCAAGGGGTGACAACTTGTGAAGCAAGGATTAATCCATTCTCTTTTCTCTACTTGAGCATTTTCTAGTATTTACTTGCTTTCTTTAATTCAAGCTTTACTTTCCTTGCACTTTTATTTCATGCATTGCTTTCTTTTTCTTGTAATGGCTAGTAGCTAACTTCTTCTAACATGACTAGCTAACCACTAAGTTTGCTAACTACTAACTCTTGGGTGTTTGCTAATCTTTCATCTTGCAAGTTGTTGAGTCTTTTTCATCCCCGATGGGTTACTTTCATGCTTGGCAAGTTCTTGTTGTAATTCCATATGATTCATATGTGCCTCATTCAGAGCCTTGTCTTTAGAACAAGTGCCTTGATGGAACATGGAGATGGATCACCAAACATATGCTATTTGTTGTACAACTTCTTTACTTCCATTAATGAATGTTGTATCTTCTTCCTTAGCATCCCTTGAGTGTCGCTCTTTTGATTCCATTATTGAAAGTCTATCTTGTAGGCCGATGACATCTATGAGGCTACAAGACAAGTCCAAGAATGATCACCCGTCATCCAAGTGGGAAAGCCCAACACCAACACACAAAATATGCCGATGAATCAACATGAGGCACGCATCACCATCACAGAGTTTAGTAAGTTTAGCAAATTAGTAAGGTTAGCTAGTCATGGTTTTCTCCATCTTAAAGTCTTCTACAAGTTTTCAATCATTTAAGTTTTATTTCCTAGCAAATCCTCTTTTGATTTCTTTTCATTTTATTTCCATCATGCACAAATCCACCGATTCTTTCATTTCTTTTTTCAATTCTTTTACATTCTTTTAAGACAAAGAAGAATCTTCGTTTTCTATCTTCACTACGAACCGTAACGCTTCCATCGCAAGCTCTCCCTGAGAATCGACTCGTATAGCCCTATGCTACTACGGAGATTTGGAAAGGATACATTGAACATATTGAATACATTGTGGAGTGATCAAAGCACCAAAGGTTGTCTCTAAACCTTCTCTCTCTCATTGAATATATTTGTGCAAATTCTACTCCACACTACAATACCCTTTCCTAATCAAAATTTTTGGCGCCGTTGCCGGGAAGCAACGGTTTTTGGTTTAAAGTGAAGAACTAAACGCATTTTCTTCTCTGTTGCAGGTTACAGGTGAAGAAACAGGAAACTTTGCCTTGCAGTGACATATAAGTGGCCTTGGGCCTCTGCTCTTGAAAGCAGAGACCAGGAGCCCTCGGATTTGCCGCGAAATCTCGGCCCAAGCCGCGGATTCGCGGCAATTCTGAGTTGACTACTGACAGATTTTTGTGCAGTGTTGCTTGCTTTGCCAAAAAAATAGCTGCTGCATTACTGAAATTCTTGTATGCTTCACCATACTCCTGCTAATAATCAACAGTAAAAAATTTGTTGCAAAGTTAAAAATTGATTAGACATTTGCATTTCTAGGCACGTGTCTTTTCAATTCATTTACTTTTACTGTTGAAGAGTGCTGGAGCAAGGTACGTGCGCATTGCATTTAGACTAGGACTCACTCTTTGGTTGATTTATATCGCTTTGAGTGAACCTTGTTTGTTTATATCGTACACTTGCACAAAATCGATTTTAAGGGCATCACCCATAAATAAGATAAGGTGGGGGATTTCATCACCCTTTCCTTAGCCCAAAAACCACAATCCCAGCACTCACAAACCCAAGCCTAACTTAATAAAAAAGTAGACGTTGGCCCTAGGGACATCTCGGACTCATTTAGGAGATTATCCTAAGGGGGAAAAGTGTTGAAAATTGACTCTTGCAAAATCAGTGTCTAGGAAAGGGATTGAGGGCCGAAAGCCCAAAGGTTGGTGGTTATTTAATTAAGGAACGTCTTTGACGGAAAAACCTCCCAACAACCTTGCCCTGACCTGGCTGATTAGCTTGTGGTCAAAGTCTACACTAAACCTCCCGTGGACGGTCTAATCAGTTAGGAGTCGTCTAGGTCATAGGTCTACCCTAACTTAGGTTAGAATTTTTTCTTTTTTGTTTTTTTATTTGTTTGTTTCTTTTTTGTTTGTATTTCATTGTGTGATATGGCTTATAATAACAATTTTTCCAACTTTAATAATAATCCATATTACACACCGACTTCATTTTCGGATATTACCAACCTGGCATACCATAACTTTGACCAACCTAGTGTGCCGGATTGGTCTTATCCGAATCAATATGACCCATACCCCCCATCTAATAACTATAATTTCCATAATGATTTCAACTCTTCACCGAGTCGGTGGGGATTCACTTACCCCGAGCATAATTTCCAACCACCTTGTCCTCCTTCTCCACCCAGTCCACAATATTTTCAAGATACATACTTAATTCCACCAGTCCAAAATAAAGCACCATCAATTTTGGAAATGAGTATGCGTGAGTCCAAACACAAATCTCAAAATCTGATGGACTCACAATTTCACTATCACTTCCAAGACAACACTTCATCTTTTCATCAAAACAATGAATTCATCAATTATGGAAAGATGCTTGAAGCCATGACTCATGCTCAAAATGCTAGAAATCGTGACATAGATATGATGGTCGAATCTCTACGTTCTCACCGTTTGACCAGATCTGGTGTCACTAGCCACTCTGTTAAAGCCGATGAGTCATGTAGTTTTGAAAATCAAGATTCTATTTCAGCACGCTCATCTGAACTTGTCCAAACTTCAAATCCCATTGACATTTTGGCAAGTTTTCCTTTTCCTGAAATAGAACTTGAAAATGAATATGATCTTGAATCCCAACTTAGTGATTCAATTCTTTTTCCTGATTCAATAATAACTCCGGTATCTTTACCTGACTTCAATCTTTTCCCGGAGTCGACATTGGATCCTGCCCCAATTCATAATGAAGTTGAATCACCCATCTTTGAGGATCATATTGAACTTGACCAATTATACACTTCTGAAGATACTATTGACAAATTGGCAAGTTTTCCAATTTTGGATATTGAACTCAATGAGATATGTGACCTAAATTCTCGCAATCTCTTTACTTCTGAAACTAATTGTACAATTCTGACGGAAAATATTGACCTAAGTTTTGAAGAGTTGTATGGAGAGGAGCTGGAATTCCTTAATATTGGAAGTAAAGAGATATCACCCATATTAGGTCACATTCCATTGTTGGAAAATACATGTGGACTGGAGTTTCAACTTCTTGACTTGGACCCAATTCCTGAACTCATTTCGACTCCTGAACCTTTACTTGACTTAAGTCACTTTCCTGAGTCGATATTAGTTCCTGTCCTTCCTGAGTCCAAGTCAACCGTTCTATCATTTCATACTCCATTCTGGGACAAGGTGGTTGACAAATTTGACTCCGAAATTAGTTATGGAAAATGGAAATTAGATGGGGTTAAATACTTAATAAAGATCCTTCATGGATTTATCTTTTTAGTGGGTTATATTCATGATATTTCTGGTGGGTTCCTCCAAACCCAAAGCAAAGTTGATTGGGCCGCCTTTCGTGGACCAATCAGACCACCACCAGAACCACCACCTTAAGGTAATTTTTTTCCTTCCCTCTCTATTTTGTTTCATGCATACATATATCACGATGCATTGAGGACAATGCATGAAATAAGTGTGGGGGAGGGTTTACTAACATAAAGTTTTTAGATTTTCTTTCTTTTACACTTCTTTTAGAAATTAAAAAAAACTTTTTGAAAAAAGAGACAAAAGTTTTGATCTATTTTTAAGAAAATTAAGATGATCTTAGAAATTAAGGAAGCCTTAATTATGACATCTTAAACCTAGTTGAAATAATAGATCTTGTTTAAAATTATAGGCTAAGTAAGAAAAATTGGGGAGATATTTTTATCTTGAATTTTTTGCCTTAGATAGGATGCACTTCACATTTACACATTTCTGGGATGGAAACAAAGACCAAAAAACCATAAAAAAAAATAATAATAATATATATAAAAACATCACTTATTAAGCTGGATAATTGTGCCTCAAGAAGCATGATTATTCACGCCTAACGGTGGTAAAGGAAATAAATAATTCCCCTTAGTTTTGTGGCCTTGTTTACTTGAGTCCTTAAACCCGAGGAATGTTTTCTCATCTGGTGCCCTAAGACCATCTGGTTTGGGAGTCATCGGTTATAGGCTCGCTACATGGGTAAACTAGAAAGCCTAAACTAAGGGAAGAAGAAAAAAAAAGAAAAGAAAAGAAAAAGAAGGTATATATATATAGATAAATAAATGGCTTGATGGTTAGAGTTGAAATCCCAGAAATCTTCACTATCACAATGTGCATACTATCTAGGTTTTATGAAGGATAAAATATTCAATCCAATTTTGAATTCTTACCTTAATTGAAAACAAGATCCTGCATGGAGACTAAGTTTAAGGAAGAATAATTATAGGTGGACTTATGACCTTAGATCACTTATATTTTTGTAAAAATAGTTCGAAAACATGTCTCTCTTTCAAAATGAATTTTCAAAACACTAACATTTGTCTTCTTTCTTTATGGATTTTGTGGGTGCAATCCGCTGAAAACCCTCAGGAGACAACACTCCTCCTCTAGGGTAACCTAGAGGTTTAACGGCTTGTTGCACGTGCTCAGTGCAATCGTGTCACCTACGAAAGTGGTGTAATAAACTAGTTAGGATTTTCTTTTTCTTGTTTTGCTCGGGACGAGCAAAAGAATAAGTGTGGGGGTGTGATTGTTATTCAATTTTGCATATTTTACCACATCCATACCATGCATATCATAAATAAAAATGCATATCATCAATAAAAATGTGATTTTTAATCTTTTTCTCTCTATTTTTGTAGGTTCACATTTTAATGGAGAAGAGGCCCAAAAACCAAGGATTATTAAGGAATTAATGGAGTTTAATTAAAGCCCAAAAGAGAGCCCAAGGGTTGAGCCCAGAATCTGGAGAATTCCACACGCCAGCTCACCCTTCTAGAAACTCCAACGTGGCCAACAGAACGCGCAAAATCCGCAACAGAAATCTGGCGCCTAACGGCCGAGATTCTGCCGCAGAAACGCGGCTCTGGCCGCGTTTCCGCAGCAGATACGTGGCCGTTGAGTGCCAGATTTTTGCCACCTGTCCGGGTTCTGGATTCTTCTCTTCTGAGGCCATAAATAGACCACCAGGGCCAGCGCAAAAAGGAGAGGAGAGATTAGAGGATAGAGCTTGTATTTTGTAGGATTTTTCTCTAGGATTTTAGTGCTCTAGGTCTTCTTCTTCCTCCCTAGAAATTCTGCAAAAGAGAGATTGTAAGAGAGAGAAAGCTTGTGTAAACCAAGGGGTGACAACTTGTGAAGCAAGGATTAATCCATTCTCTTTTCTCTACTTGAGCATTTTCTAGTATTTACTTGCTTTCTTTAATTCAAGCTTTACTTTCCTTGCACTTTTATTTCATGCATTGCTTTTCTTTTCTTGTAATGGCTAGTAGCTAACTTCTTCTAACATGACTAGCTAACCACTAACTTTGCTAACTACTAACTCTTGGGTGTTTGCTAATCTTTCATCTTGCAAGTTGTTGAGTCTTTTTCATCCCCGATGGGTTACTTTCATGCTTGGCAAGTTCTTGTTGTAATTCCATATGATTCATGTGTGCCTCATTTAGAGCCTTGTCTTTAGAACAAGTGCCTTGATGGAACATGGAGATGGATCACCAAACATATGCTATTTGTTGTACAACTTCTTTACTTCCATTAATGAATGTTGTATCTTCTTCCTTAGCATCCCTTGAGTGTCGCTCTTTTGATTCCATTATTGAAAGTCTATCTTGTAGGCCGATGACATCTATGAGGCTACAAGACAAGTCCAAGAATGATCACCCGTCATCCAAGTGGGAAAGCAACTAGACCAACACGCAAGACAAACATATGCCGATGAATCAACATGAGGCACGCATCACCATCACAGAGTTTAGTAAGTTTAGCAAATTAGTAAGGTTAGCTAGTCATGGTTTTCTCCATCTTAAAGTCTTCTACAAGTTTTCATTCTTTTAAGTTTTATTTCCTAGCAAATCCTCTTTTGATTTCTTTTCATTTTATTTCCATCATGCACAAATCCACCGATTCTTTCATTTCTTTTTCCAATTCTTTTACATTCTTTTAAGACAAAGAAGAATCTTCGTTTTCTATCTTCACTACGAACCGTAACGCTTCCATCGCGAGCTCTCCCTGAGAATCGACTCGTATAGCCCTATGCTACTACGGAGATTTGGAAAGAATACATTGAACATATTGAATACATTGTGGAGTGATCAAAAAGCACCAAAGGTTGTCTCTAAACCTTCTCTCTCTCATTGAATATATTTGTGCAAATTCTACTCCACACTACAATACCCTTTCCTAATCAGTAACCAATAGTAGGAGTAGTAATGAAGAAAGAGAGTATTGATGAGTCTGAGTCCGATCCATCCGCCTTGAAGTACTGGCTTGAATACTGACTACCTATACGAGATTTGCCTTGGTCTTCGACTCTTTCTTCTTACCTTTAGCCTTTGGACAATTAACTTTCCAGTACCCTAGCTCTTTGCATAAGGTGCACATGTCTTCTTCAAATCTCTGAAATGTGGCCTGGACTTTGATCTTTCCTGATCACCTCTGTCCTTCTGATTGAAACTCTTGCCTCTTACTGACAAAGCCTCTGCTGATGTATTCTCAGAAGAAGATAGTCTGTCCTGTCTCCTTATTACATAATTTACAAGAGCATCCGTCGCCTTACTATAGTTAATTGTTTGTCTATCATTGATCAAAGTCAGACTAAAGGTCTCATACTCTTCATCAGGAAGAGAATTCAATAGAATCACTGCCTTATCCTCGTCATTGATCTTCACATCCACATAAGTCTGTAAGAAGCTTAGTATAGCTATTTATATGTTCATCAGTGGAGAGTCCTCTCTTCATATGGCGGCGATAAAGTCTCCTCTTCAACTGCAACTGTGACTCGATGCTTTTCATCATGTATTTCTTCTCTAGGATCTCCCACAAGTGCCTTGCAGATGTTTCATGTAACACATAAAACTTGATGTCTTGTATCAAATAAGACCTTATCAAACTATACGCCGTTCAATTCATCTTGTCCCAATCCTCTTCAGAAGTAGTCTTGCGCTTTTTTCTCCAACTGTAGAGTGTCTTCGAGATTTGATACCATCAATGCATTCATCACCTCACATATCCACATATCAAAGTTGTTCTTGCCATCAAACTTCACCACATCAATCCTCAATGGATGTGGATTCATAGATTTCATCGTACATGTACTATGTCCAACCATCTTCTCAATAGATTCCTCAAATAATACGAAAAACTAATAGAGTTAGATTAAAAACTAGATAAAAATAGGATCTTAACCTTAAAGTGAAACCCTCGAAGAGTTTCTGAAATGATCTACTCCACCAAATTTGATTCCACGATTAATCCAAATGATGTTCTGAGATTGACACTCGATCCCACAAACAGTCCCAATGCTGCTCTGAGATCGGTACACGATCTTTGCCAAATAGCCACCAAGTGCTCCTGGAATTGACACACAATCTAACGAAGAATTAGGATGCTCTGCTATCACTTGTTGCGACTCACGCCTGCTGGCAACAACCAACTGAGGAGCCCTAAGCAATAGATAGGATATGTCAGACAGTACCCAAATGACAAGAACAGAGAAACAAGAGAGAAAGCAAGCCAAACACAATATTTAACGAAATTCGGCAATTTGTCTACATCCTCGGGGCAAGGGGAGAGAGAGTTTTTATTGATTCAACAATCAACTACAAGTTTCTTCGAGGATTTCAGAGGGATACTTCAAGGGGATACAATGGATACAATTCATGAGGGATCTAACCCTTATTTTTAGCCAGAGTCTCAGGGTTTTAGAAAACCACAATTGGATTCGACTCTAAATCGGAAACGAAGTCCGTATCTGAATAGGACAACAAATTCGCCTATCGGTCAACTGGGCAGGTCGATCGGCTCGACCGGTCGGTCGACCAGGACCAACGGAAACCCAAAGGTGCCAGTCGGTCAGCTGCTATGATCGACCGTTCTCCTTGACACGGTCGACCGGGCGGTCGATCGGGCAGCCCTATGCATGTTATGTACACCAGTCGATTTGGCGGTCAGCCGGCCCCTATCCGGGCACACACTGCAGACTGCCTCCTCGCTCCTTTTGAATTCCTATCTCTACGCTATCTTCCCGATGAATTAAAAAACTCTTCAAATGTATTTTTATCTCCTCTTTATCTCCTCTCTCCCTACAAGCTCAAGGTAGTTACATTACGGATCAACTTATAAGCAAGTCAGTAACAGGTTAGCCCAAGAACCGTCTGCGCAAATCGATGAGATAAGATTGGAATACTGGTTGTTTGCTTAGGGGTGAAGTGAGGAAGTAGTAACCTTTTAAAATTTAAGAATTGATTAGTGAGTTTTCTAGTATTTGAATGTTATTGGGAAGTATGATTTGGAGAATGTTGTCTTTTTCGGTGTTTGGATGGTAATGTGAAAGTGAAAATGAAAAAAAATTGACCGTAAAATAATATTAATATAAAAATTAATTAAGAAAAATAAAAATTAGATTGTAATTAGAATGTAAGTGAAATTCACATGATCACAAAATTAACTGTTTTAAGTTACAACTTATTATAAATGAGATTTACATCACCACAAAATTAACTGCATCACTCTGGAATGTGAAAGTGATTGTGTAAAAGGGAAAAGAGAAAAAGAAAAGAGGTTTTCTCACTTTCTTTTTCTAGTATTTAGATAGATAGAAAAGTGAGCAATTATACTTTCTCATTTTCTTATTTCCGACCACTCCCTTGCAACCAAACATTACATGTTCATGGTTCCATGGTCCAGCGTTTAAGACATTAGACTCTGAATCTAGTAAACCGAGTTCTCAAGTCTCGGTGTAACTTACTTAATTTTTTTTCCTTTCAAATTTAACATTTTTCTTTGATTTTTGTGCCTTTTATATTTTATGTTTTGTTGTTTTATTTGGGTCGATAGCCTCCTAAATCAAGGCACTGGATTCTAGCTCGCAACAAACACATTTTCTACCAAATAATAAATAAGCTTTTTTTCCCTTAAAGATAAATAAGCTATTATATTTATTGGAATATAAAAAAATAAATACAAACCCGTGTGTACTTAATTACTCAAAAAAAAAGAAAAAATTGGCTACAGCAACTATTATTTTTTTATATTTTTTTCATTTTCTCGTTTATCCTTTTCCATCACCCTCGATGTTGTTCTCTCTCAACCCTGACTCTAATCCATAGTAATTCGCAGATCGACTTTCACGGTAAGGTCGACAAGGAGGTTGAAAGGGTTAGTAAGCCCCTCTCGGAGGTCTTGGGGGCTGAGCTTCTGAAATTTTTTATTTTGAGACCGATCTTTTGTTGATCTTGTTTGTTTATGCTTGCGATGCGATTTGTTTGTATTTGTGATCGATGTGATTTTTAAATCTAAAAAGTATTAGGGATCATTCAGTGTTGGTGAATGGGGGTCTGCTGAAGATGCCGTTACTGATATGAGGATTGCGACTCATGATTGCAGCCCTCTGTGAGGACTGCGACTATGGTCGTAATCCTTTATTAAAAGCGACTATGATCGCAGCCCCTTTATTAATTGAAAATTAGAGCATTTTGCGAGAATTGCAATCATTGCCACAGTCTCAATATAGACTGAGAAGTTATGTTTTTATGAGATCAAAATAATACATTTTTATAAGTACCGTGACTATAATCGCAGTTTTAATAAAGAGGGATGTGATCATGGCAGCGGTCCTAGAAAGTCTCAGAAACATGGTATTTTTATAAAGACAGCGATTATGATCATACTCCTAATAAAGACTCAGAAATAGAACATTTTTGTGAGGACTGCAATTATGATCGCAGTCTTCAACTTAATATCACGGGTGGATTTTAAGTCCTTTTTACTACGCGCCTCTTTTTTTTTAAAAAAAAAAGAAGGCTGAAGCGAAATAAATTGTGTGAGTGAGTTTTTACTTAATTACAGTTTGACATATATTACTGAGACAAAATCCCCTCTAAAAAAAAAATTTAACAATATTTCTCACGCTTCATTATTAGACATTGACGATTCAACCACCAGCTATCAGCTTGGCTCCTCTTATATATTAATAATTCCAACATAATTTTTGAAAGGAAAAAAAATTCTAATACACGTCTTCAAATTTGTTTTTAACTTTTCCTTTATTTAAAGAGAGAAGCACGTGACCTATCAACAAGGATGACAAGCAAACATCAGCTTTTCATGCAGAGGGCAAGCTCATTTTTGTTTGTGATATGAATGTTTCATTGTCATGTCTAATTTAATCATGGAAGATCAAGATGTATTTATACAAAGCTATCATAATCCAATAAAGTACTATCAGTTTGGGATAAAACTCAACTCTATTATTATAATGTAAACTCTTGAGTGCATTCTCATTTCACGTCACAGTCTCATTTTAAAAAAATATTAAAAATCTATTATTATTAAAATGTTAGTATAATTTGATAGAACTTGAATTAACAAAAGGATTCGATCTATAATATTCATTCTTAGAAGTAAACAAGATTAAAAATCATAACTTTATCTTTAGCATAGATCAAACCCTAGAAAATAGATTTAGTCTCCATGAAGATTCAAAATCATGAGAAAATAAATATAAAGGCGGATGAGTACCTTGATCCATGATTTTAATTCCTTGAATTGTTGGGATGGAGAAGGCCTTCTAAAAGATCCGTATTCCTCTAGGGTTTCTCTCTACTTGAAGGAATCTCAAAGAGAAGAAAATGATACGTTCTTTTATGGACCATGATCCCTTAAAATAACTGATTCTATCAGTTATTCTTTTTTTCAATTTGGGGCTTCATCAAATTAGAAATTACATAATTATCTCTACATATTAAATCTCATGACAATTTTAATATTTATTAGTCCAATTATTAACTTTATTAGATCACAATTAATGTAGACTTTACTTTAAGATAGCCATACACATTAAATTCACATATGTGAGCTCACACATGTTGAATTATTTCCAACAATCTCCCACTTAGGCCACATATGTTACCTTATAAATGTGTACACCTTATGAGCTCAAAATATTATTATCATATAATCAGGTATTGTTAACAATCTCATCCATTGACTATACTGGTATAGGGCTAAAGGAATTTTCGTTACATTTAGCTTAACTAAACCCACAATAATCACATATACCAATATAACCAAACGAAATAGATCAATCATGGACGTGTAGCATGGAAATTAAATATAATGTGATCTGAACATGCCTATTTCCAACTGGTCCTCCCTTAAACTTTATTGAGACCAAACTTTAACATAGTAAAACAGAGTGTATAAACTAAATATTTTATTTTCGCAGAAAATGTCCAAATGCACAAAATGTGTCCAAAATATAAAATAGAACAATAAAACATATATACAAACTCCCACTAAACTATAATATCCTTAAATGATATAACACCCATAAAAGCAGTGTGCTTATGAAAGACCTTCGGTGTTAATCCTTTAGTAAGCGGATTCGCAATCATGAAGTTTGTCCCAATGTGCTTTATGAAAATTTGTCCTCTGTACCCTTTCTTTCACAACCAGAAATTTTATGTCAATGTATCTTGACCTGGACGAGCTCCTATTGTTATTAGAATATAGAACTGCTGATTTATTATCACAGTATAATCTTAGTGGTCTTTCAACACCACTTAGAATGTGCAACCCTGTGACAAAATTTCGCAGCCATAATCCATGGTTGGATGCCTCATAACATGCTACAAATTCTGTTGCCATGGTGGAGAAAGCTATGTGTAACGCCCCGATCCCACAGGTACGGGGACGTTATGGCGACGTACATACGCAGAGTGGAGATACCCTCACGTACGTACGCTAAGCTTCAGTACAGAAAGTAGCCTCCATATACACAAGAGTTCCAGCATTAAATAAGTATAAGAATACCTGCAGAAAATATCAGTGAGCATGATAGATAAAGAAATATGGACAAATAAGAAAATAAGACAAAATAATCAAGATACCTATGAATCTTATAGGTGCCGAGTCCCCTCTGTGTATCCAGTGAAATATTTGATACTGCGATATCTCAGATCACCAACCTGGGCACGCAAACTCAAGGTCGTCAGAAAGCGACCTAGTGAGTGGTAAAATGAAGGAAGCAGTAATATGTACTATAGTAATACAGGCACGATAATAATATATAATACATGATTCTGTATCAGTGATACCATATAATAGGTATTTAATAAGCAGTAGAAATATAAAAATGTCATATGTTAGTACCATCACTACCTAGCATGTTATCATCGGGTCATGTCTACAGTGGTGTCCAGTTTTAGATAATAAATAATAGTGGTGACGTGTTAAAAATGAACATGCAAATGTGCAGTATGCAACATAACCATACTACTATGTGTGCATATACAGTAATGATGTCTGCAAGGTATACATAAAGTAGAATATATGCAATGCAGAGTATATGTGTCCATGAATAATGTGTTACCACATGGAGTGTAATAAATATAAGAAAGTGTAACAAGGTATACAGGTGACATGATTGTGGATAACATATCAGAAATCGTAATAAAGATAAAGGGACAATAATATATATGTGTCGAGCATGTCATGTGATTTATAAAATAATAACAAACAGTACCGCCTGGTATTTTAATCAATCTCCTCTTGCGTCCCATACCACAAGTAGTTCATCCCAGAGCCCGCACTCCGGACGAACCCATCCAAACTTGGCCTATGGGTACCATGATCCGAACGAGAGAGAGTGACCAAATAACAAGCGTTCCTGACGTCACTATTGTTTATACTGTTTTATTATGTTAATTGGAAACTCAATGGTCAAGGAGCTCTTATCAAGTAGGTGTATCCCGTGCATACCCGGGATCACGGCTTTAAAGGGACCCCTGACTGCTGAGATCAGAGCCCTCCGCTAAGAGGGGAGCACGAAACAGGAAATGGGAGCTCATAGAGCTATATACAATCGGTAGGCAGCACTACCATCCCCTGCAGTTAGATAATATGGATCCAGTACATTTACCCGATAAGATCTAACCAACCGTCAAGTCTCCCCATCCCAAGTTATATTTATTATATTTAAAGTACACAGTGTAGTAAGAACAAGTACAGTGCATGGTACATGTAACATGATAACAGGACCTGAGCTCTGTTGATAGCATAGAACAAGATAACGAAAAACGGGAATAATAGATGTGGGATTTCACACATCGCATATCAACAGCTCATGTATCCAGTAACGGGAATATCAATGTCAGTAACGGAAAATAATCATGTAACGTGAATATATGAATATGCATGTAGCAATCATATAAACCATGATCTATGCAACAGGAATAAATAGACAATCAATGCATGTACACCGGCGAGTCTATAGAACAGTGGAGTAGAACATGAAGTAACTGTGCATCGAGTATCTAGGAAACGATGATACAAATCTACGCACTGACAGTATATAATGAAATGGTGTATCCATGTATCAGTGAAGCGTGAAGAAGACATAAATGGTGTCATGTGTAATAGTGTCTGTGTAATAGTGAGATATGATTAAAATAATAATATCGGTGCACTACTGGATATATATGATATGTCTACAAGTACATACAATAACAGTGTTCAGCAAAACAGATATCCACGTGCACTAGTAGTGTCCCTGTCCCGTGCTCTAGAGTATCCGTGTAACTGGAGTGCATGTACTAGAATACAAGGGAAGCATCTCAGTGTCGTCAGTGGGTTGGTACGGTGCCTGTACCACATAATCGAATGTCATATATTTTATTTATAATACTAAGTACAAGATATTATTCATCTGATAGATATCACAAAATTATTCTTAATTATCAATTTATACGTTAATAACTTATTAGTCTCGATATTTAGACATGTCATCTATTTAAAATAAATTATGATATTGCTTATGTTTAAAAAACAAGTATATGCTTACCTACAGTGATTTATCGATACTTACATTGTATTAAACATTTTTATAATGCTTTACTGATAATCAAGATCTATTAAATAAAGATATCAACCAATGTCATGAAATACAATACAATAGAAACTGTAAAAAAAAACACTCACAAACAAGACATGGGAAGGTAGCTCTCTTTCCCACGATCGTAAGGGTTCCAGGATCGTCCAAATCAGACTCCTGATGCTCCAGATACCATCCGAACACTAGAACCACATAAAGGGGGTTAAATATGTAATTCATAAAAAGAAAAATGTAACAAATATAATTTAACAGGGGCTTTTATGAAATTTTACCTTAATGGGTTAAAGAATGGGTTTGGGCTCTTAACGGGTCGGGTTTGGATCCAATACCCAAACCCATAACTTAAGTATAATGGGTAAATGGGTTATTGGGTTAGCGAGCTAACGGGTTTGGATTTGTGAGTTATTGGGTTTATACCCAATAGAGAGAGAGAATGAGAGAGAAGGAGCGAGAGGGGGACAGGCAGCGGTCTGCTGCCCTGGCGCGGCCGTGGTGGCAGCCGGTGACGGAGCCAGGCCGCCACCAACGGTCTGGATCCCGCGCAAGGGGAGGAGAAGTGAGAGAGTGGGGGGGAAAGAGAGAGAAGAAAAAGAAGAAGAACGAAGGAGGAAAAGAAGAAGAAGAAGAAGAGAAACAGGAAGAAAATAAAAGAAGGAGAAGAAGAAGAAGAGAAGGAAAAGAAGAAGAGCGAAAGAGGGTGGCGCGGTTGGGGGGCGCGGCTCTAATCACCTAGAGTGGGGTGAATAGGTGATGGCTAATCTAATGGTCAATTAATGCGGAATTAAAACTTATTTAATATAAACTAAAACTTCTTGAACTAAACACCACGTATAACACAAGAGTGTAGCCGGATTCCCCGTGAAGGGCTTTGGACTAACTCCTCAAGATTCCTCTAAATAAGAGTTGAGGTGCCGCGTTGGCTCTCTTGGTTGAATACAAGTGTTAGCAAACAATCCCCAAGCATATAATAATATGAGCACAAATATATATCAAGCATATAAAGATGAAAGCAATATAAGCATGCAAGATAAAAATAAGTAAGAGATAGAGAGAGAGCAATCGCAAATACGAAAGATTTGTTTCGAGGTTCGAGCACACTTGCTCTACGTCTCCGCCTTCAACACTATGAAAGATTTCCACTAAAATCGATCCCACCGGATCACTCGGTGCCGCAACACCTACAAGCTCTTTGGACTCTCTAGTCCCACTCTTGTTCCCGCAAGAACACACCGCAAGCCCACTAGCTTGCCGAGGCCGCACCTCAAACAAAGAGTTCACACAAGAACTCGAAACACCGCGACCCCGCAAGTCCGCCTCCTCAAAATACAAAGATGGAACTTTGGTGATCACAACACTTTGATCACCTAAAATCATCTCACAACAAAGATCCCTATAGGTAGATATAGCAATGGATAGCTCAAGTGTTTGTGTGAGAAAACTAGGATTGAAATGGTGGAGGAAAACTCAAGAAATCACTTTGAAAACACTCTTCATAAACTCCCCTTTTAATTGGAAATATTTGCTTTCAAATAAGTGGAGAAAACCTCTTAATAGAGTAGGAAAAACTATCTTTAAAACTCTCCAAACATCTTAGCTAAAACAGCCCCCAAAAGCCTCATTTTATAGGGTTAGAAAAACTAGCCGTTAGGGCAATTTTTCAGCCCTGACGGCTGTCGGTCGACCGGCCCGGTCGACCGCGGCCTGGAACAGAGAGCAGAGCTCTCTGCCGGTCGACCGGCCCGGTCGACCGGGACTTTCCAGAGAGCAGAAGCTCTCTAGTGGTCGACCGGGTCGGTCGACCGGCCCTCCAGCAGACTTGGCGTGCACGTTCTGTGCACGTCGGTCGACCGACTCGGTCGACCGACTTCAAGCTCGGTCGACCGGTCCGGTCGACCGGCAGAAGCCAGAACAGGACATTTTAAGGGATTAAAAAGTTGACTTTTTATCTAAAATAAAATCCCATAAATTCACGAAAAATCTACAAAAATAGGTTCAGTATTATACTTTGATATACAAACATGTTTGAGCAAAATCAAGACATGTTACAAACAATTTGAACTATTTTTGTAACTTAGAAATTTTGGCTAAAAACAAAATCTGTATTTTTTCAAAATAGATTTTTCCAAAACATATTTTTCCAAAACTTCTCCAAATACAAAAACAAGATATTTTAAACACTTTTAAAGCATAGAGTGTATGGAAATGATCCACTACACATACATGGTGAAATATCTATGTTTTTGACAATAAGCACTAAACATGATTTTGGTTATAAATATGTGTACTATAGAATTCCAAAACCAAACCGGTATTTTTCAAAAAGAAACTCTTTTATATTTTTCCAAAATAAAAATTCTTTTATGAAAACACATCTAAATCAAGAGTGTGTGTGCGTATAGTATAATTGAGCAATCCACCAACTATTCTATCCTTTACATTTTATCTAAAAATAAAATCTTATAAAAACAAACCTAGACACAAGTCTTGATCTTGAAGTCTTCACTTGAAATCTTCTCATCTCCTCTTGACTTGGTCCAAACTCGATCCAACGAGCTAGACTCCTCTTGAGTACTTGATGTGGTCTTGATGTACAAGCTCTTGAATCAAACCGTGCTAGCTCCAAAAATTGACTTTAAATCCTTTGTTGAAACTAAACACCAACTAAGATCTTGATCATAAAACTGAGACTAATTAAACACAAGATCATTAGTACTATAACTACATGAGTTGATCATCATCAAAACTAGAGTGATGGGCCTTTGGGCCAACAATCTTCCCCTTTTTGATGATGACAAAACTCATAGAGTTATATATGCATGGATTAAAGTAAAGCTTTAAAGAATCTCCCCCTTAACTCATGCATAATAATAAATAAATAAATATGCAATGAAAGCTCATAAACATGTATGCAAATACAAGGAGATAAACATGCATAAACAAGCATGAAACACATCAAATTCTTTTTCTCCTATTTGCAAAACAAAACAATATGCATAAACAAGAAATTCTTTCAAAACATGCATATATATCTAAAATACTTCTCCCCCTTTTGTCAATCATCAACAAAGGGGTTAAAGTAAAAACAAAACAATGTTCTCCTCCTTTTTTGTCAAAAACAAAAAATCAATAAAGGGGTGAAATCAAATCAACCAATAAAGAGATATATGCGATATACATTCATGAAGAGGAAGACGCTAAGTTAGCTTCCCTATATATATGCATTATATGAAGAAGGGATGACAAGCCCTAACTCATATAACGCATAATATGCAATGCATAAGAGGAGATGTGAAGCTCTCCCTACACACGTGTATCACATAAAGAAGAGTTGTCAAGCTCATCAATATAAGATACACTCATCATGAATCTATATGTAGAAGAGATGTTAAGCTCCCCTTGCATATAGGCAATACACATCAAAACATTTTTAATATTTCTTATTAAAACAAAATTTTGAATTTTTCTCAATAAAACAAATTTTGAGATATCTTAGTAAATCAAATTTTAAGATACCAATTGTAAATAAACATTACAAATTTTGAATTTTAAACCAAAAATAGAATCATATTGATACCAATTGAAGATTATTACATATTTTTGATATCAATAAAAATACCAATTTTAAAAATAATGCATAAGCTTATTAAAATATCAATTGATATACCAATTGAAAGTAAAGATTTGAATCAAGCTTAGCATAAACAAACTTTGTGTTTTAAACATGCAAACCAATTTTAAATCAAGCACAAACAAATCATATATATGTATGAAAATGAAAATACCAATAGAAATTGATATTATATGAAATGAAGCATACATATATAGAAAATATGAGTATATACAAAAAAAATATCAATTGAGGTACCAATTGAAAATACGATGTAAATCAAGTATACAACTCATAACTACCACCCTTTTCATGCACAAGATAAAAGATATATAGTTTGAGCATACAAGGCATGGTCGTCCAACCGTCCACCCACTAGGGGATAGGTAGGGGTTTTCAAAAAATAGAGTTTGAAAAATATTTTTATAGTGATAAACACTACCAATTGAAGAATAAATAACTAGTTAAAGATAATTTTTGAAAAACTAGTTAAAGATCCTTCAAAACATAAAACCAAATCATATGTATATCATGAAGCAAGCTAAGAACACAAGAATTGACACTCGAAATCTATAAGGCTCAAAAATAATCATGAAATAAAGTCATGAATAAACAAATAAAGTGTGAGTGTACAAAAGTCATGTAATTAGCATTTTCCATGAACTTAAGCAATATGGCTCAAAAACAAACATGAATCTCATATTATCAAATACAAAACATGAAAATCATAAAAATTCATTTTTCATCTTTGAAAACAAACTTTTAGGTATATGTATGATTTATCCAAAACTAACAATATGCATATATATCCCAAACATGAAAAGAGTCTATGATATAGTTTGCATGAAGGTAAGAGACTCAAGAGACATACATGTATATTTATTAGATTTGAATACAAAATACATATACATGAAGTAAAATATGAAAATAGGCAAAACAAGTGTAAATGAGGAAATCATCAAAGCTAGGCTATACATGTACATATAGTGAGTACAAATGAACAATGAAGTGCAAACATATAAGAATCAAATTGTTGCTCACTACTTGTACACGTATATATACAAGTTTTGACAAATACTACATCTAACCATGTTTTTACCACATGAAGCACAAAACAAATAAAACATGAACATGCTAAAAATATCATATATGAAAAAGCATGTAAATAAAGTAGGAATTTTAGAGATAGTTACCAAACCAAGGAACTATGCTCTAATTCTCCGAAACATGGTGGTTGTCCCACCAAACTTCCTTGATAGCGGTGCATCAAATATGTGTCCATCATGTCCATGTGCATCCACCATCAAGGCACCATCCCTCTCAGGTTTTGTGAGAGCCCGCACCTACATCAAAAGCACAAGGTGGAGATTTTGGTTCCCATTTTCTTTTGGGTCCTCGGGGGTTAGCATTGTAAGGAACCCAAACATTCTTATTAGCAAAATTTAAAGAATTTATTCTATCATAACAAAATCTTGCTAAATGGCCTTTGCGGCCACAATGTGTACACTTGTACACTCTATGATGCATATGTGTATGATTGTGGTCATGGCGTGCAAAGTGTGCATATGCATAATGTGGGTGTTGTGCATGAACATGGGGAACTTGTTTCTTTTGAAACAAGGATTCCAATTTTTTATGGTTAAATGCACAATTGCTCAAAGTTGAGCTTAAACTATCAATTCTATTTTTCAAAAATTTAACTTCATTTTTATCAATGATAGCATGCAAAGCATGGTGAGAATGAGAAACATTTTTCTTATTCCTTTTAGAAACATTTTCTTTTTCTTTTTCAACAATTTTTCTTTTTAAAGAGTTGTTTTCATTCAAAGCAACTTCTTTTTGTTTTTCCACCAACACAATTTTGTTTTTCAAAGAAGTGTTTCCTTCACAAAGATCATCCAATTTAGAAAGCAAGGAAACATTTTCATTTTTTAAAATTTCATTTTCTTTTTCAATGCATGCAACTTTATTTTTAAAAGACTCATTTTCTTTTAACATACAATCAAATTTATTTTTCATTTTCTTATTATCCATTTTAAGTAATTCATATTTTTCTAGAAGTTGTTGACAAAATGAGGCAAGTTCATTATATAACATATCAACATCCTCTTCTACCTCCGTTTGATAGTTACTGAAAATCACCTAGAGGGGGGGTGAATAGGTGATAATGCTAATCAATGCACAATTAAAAATTTATGATGCAACAAACACCCAAAACAAGTGAATATAGCAATGAATGTAGAGAGTAAGTAATAAGAGCAATGAAAGTAGAGCAAGAAACAAGAGCAAGTAAACCAAACGCAAACACCGAGAATTTTTCCGAGGTTCGAGCACCCAGCTCTACGTCCCCGCCTTCCCCAGAAGGATTTCTAACCACTATAACTTCACAAAGAGGTTACAAATACACCGGAGTACCCAACTCCACAATCTCAAGTACAAGTTCTCTCTTGGTGATCAAAAGACCACAAACTCTCTTTTGTAAAATTCTCTTCCCTTACAAAATCCTTGTAGAACAATGAGTAGGATTGAAGCTCTTGTATGTAAGTGGAAAAAGAAAAGAAATCAGAGAGTTTTGAAAAACACTTCAGAAAATGAGAGAGATTTTCAGCACAAAAACCAAGAAAAGAAACTCTTTTGAATGCCTTAAACTTTTGAAACTTTTGCAAATTTTTGTTGTAATGAACCTCTCCCTAAACATCCCTATTTATAGTAGAGGGTTAGGGTTTAAAGATAAAACTCACTTAAGGCTAATTAGGAAGTATTAGGACCAGCAAATATCATTTAAACCCTTTTTAGAAAGAAAAAGACAAAAATAAACCATGTTTAAAATGTAGTCGTTACTGTTGAAACGGCTCTATCGGTCGACCGGTAGGTCGATCGGAGTTCAAATAAAACGACCGTTGCGGGCTTCCGGTCGACCGGCCGGTCGACTGGGCAGAAACAGAGAGCAACACCACTTCAGTCGGCCAGCCGCCCGGTCGACCGAAGGCCTTCGGTCGACAGTCCGATCGACCGAAGAACGTGCACACGGATACGCATCAAAACTGCCAGAAAACCAGTCGACTGGGTCGGTCGACCGTTCTGACCTGAAAGAGTGCGGTCGACCGGTCGGTCGACCGTCTCAGGCCAAAAAGCAAAAGTGAAACAGAATTTTGAAGGGGATTAGAAATCAAACAAAGTAGTTTTGAATAGAGATATATATAAAACATAGAAATGAGTTTGTAGGCAAAAGATTGTATACAAAAATATTTTGTACATATTATAGGGAATATTTTTGAAAATAAGATGTGCGCAAAAACGTGTGTGATGGAGCTTCAAATCTATTCTCTATTCTTTAACAAAACTATAAAACTAGAAACAAATCTAATGAAGTCTCTTGAGCAATCTTGAAGTCTTGAGCCATGCAAAGCCTAGCTAGAGCCTTCTCTTCTATGTTCCTTCCTTGATGTGCCATAAGCCTTCTTTGCTCCATGAACCTAGAATTTCTTGCAAAAGCTAAGCAATGGCCTCCAAATATGGTACTAACCTGAAACTTATCTTGAACAAACTTATTAGTACCAAATAGCTCTTATTTGTTTTGTTATCATCAAAACTCTAAACAAATAGAGAGTGTAACCTTTTGGGCCAACAGTCTCCCCCTTTTTGATGATAACAAAACAAATATGCTATCATAAAAAATATAGGGGAGGTAAAGCTCCCCCTCAAATTATGCTATACAAAACAAATAAAAGAGAGGTGAAGTGCAAGCAAAAGCCATGAGACTAAAAACCATGAGACATAAAACACATAAAACACTTGCAAGACACTCAAACTTAAATACAAGAAATCATAAAAACACTTCACTTTGCAAGAATCAAAATTAAAAACAAAAACATATATAAACTCAAATATGAACTCATATGGAACCAAAACCATATGAACTCATATTTCCATATATAAACTCATTCTCCCCCTTTTTGTCATACATCAAAAAGGGTTAAGAAAACATTTTTATTCAATAACACAAACATGAAGTTCACCACAAATAAAGGAAAATCTAGCAAAATCAAGTGGTTTAGTGAAAATATCGGCAAGTTACAAATCTGTGGAAACATATTCAATATCTATATCACCTTTCTCAAAATGATCTCTAAGAAAGTGATATCTAATCTCAATGTGCTTGGTCTTACTATGTTGATTTGCATTCTTAGTCATATGTATAATACTAGTATTATCACAAAATATTTTTATATGATTATAATGCAAATCATAATCAAGGAGAGTATGTTTCATCCAAAAGACTTGTGCACAACAAGCCCCCGCGGCAACATACTCTGCCTCGGCGGTTGAGAGAGCTACGGAATTTTGTTTCCTAGAGGACCATGAAACAAGACAATTACCAAGAAATTGACATGTCCCACTAGTACTCTTTCTATCTACTCTACAACCCGCATAGTCGGCATCCGAAAACTCGTCATTGAGAAATCTCCGGTTTTCGGATACCAAAGACCCATTCCAATTGTGCCCTTAATATAACGAATAATGCGTTTTACCGTAATAAGATGGGACTCTTTAGGACACGATTGGAATCTAGCACAAAGACACACACTAAACATGATGTCTGGCCTACTTGCCGTCAAATACAACAAACTTCCTATCATGCTTCTATATAACTTAATATCAACACATTTACCTTGGTCATCCTTATCAAGCTTGGTTGTAGTTGCCATGGGAGTGTTGCAAACTTTTGATCCTTCAAGTCCAAACTTCTTTACGAGTTCCTTTGCGTACTTGGCTTGACATATGAAATTCCCATCTTGCAATTGCTTGATTTGGAGTCCAAGAAAGAAATTCAATTCACCCATGGAAGACATTTCAAACTCACATTGCATTACCTTTTCAAATTCCTTGCATAAAAACTCATTAGTAGAACCAAAAATTATATCATCCACATAAATTTGCACAATTAAAATGTCATTATCAACATGCTTAGTGAATAATGTTGTGTCTACTTTGCCTTTAACAAAATCATTTGAAATGAGAAAACTAGAAAGCCTTTCATACCAAGCTCTTGGAGCTTGTTTCAATCCATACAAAGCTTTATCAAGTTTAAAAACAAAATTAGGATGAACATGGTCAACAAAACCGGGAGGTTGTTCAACATAAACTTCTTCATTAATAAAACCATTTAAAAATGCACTTTTCACATCCATTTGAAAAAGTTTAAAATTTTTAAAAGATGCAAAAGCTAGTGTCATCCGTATGGCTTCAAGTCGTGCTACGGGTGCAAAGGTCTCTTCAAAGTCAATTCCCTCAACTTGAGTGTAACCTTGGGCCACTAACATAGCTTTATTCCTAATGACATTTTCGGACTCATCCATCTTGTTCCTAAAGATCCACTTAATACCAATTATTGGTCTATCGTGAGGCCTAGGAACAAGGTGCCAAACTTGGTTGCGCTCAAATTGATTGAGTTCCTCTTGTATGGCTAGCAACCAATATGAGTCCCCCTCGGCTTCGAGGATATTTTTGGGTTCAAAATGAGAAATGAATGCAAAGTTACCACATAAGTCATGGAGTTTGGAGCGAGTTGTTACCCCTTTAGAGACATCACCTAAAATGAGTTCCTTGGGGTGATTTGTAGCGTATCTCCAATCTTTAGGAAGCGGTTGAGAGCTTTCCTATTTATCCTCTTGAACATCACCAATGGGTTCTTGCTTTTCTTCTTGAGCGGGTGAGTCCTTCAAGGATAGTCTCTCCATGTCTTCACCTAATGGGTCAATCTCTACAACATTCTCAACAACCACATTAGATTCTTCAAATTTAACATGCATGGATTCTTCAATGGTAAGTGAAGATCTATTGAATACTCTATAAGTTTTGCTAGTAGTAGAATATCCAATAAAGATTGCTTCATAAGCCTTAGCATCAAATTTACTCAAGTTATCTTTAGTATTCAAAACAAAACACTTGCATCCAAAAACTTTAAAATACGCAACATTTGGTTTTCTAGAATGATACATTTCAAAGATGTTTTGGAAGAATTCTTACACAAATAAATACGATTTGAAATATAGCATGCGGTGTTTACGGTCTCGGCTCATAAATATTGAGGGAGGTCATATTCACTTATCATGGTCCTAGCCATCTCTTGAAGTGTTCTATTTTTCCTTTCTACAACTCCATTTTGTTGTGGAGTTCTAGGACATGACATTTCATGCTTGATTCCCTTTTCATCACAATAAGTCATGAAGAGTTGGTTAACAAACTCACCACCTCTATCACTCCTTATTTTCAAAATCGAAAAACCTTTTTCTTTTTCAACCCTTTTTCGAAAAATCTTGAAATGAGAAAAAGTTTGATCGTTGTGTTCCAAAAAGAAAACCCAAGTGAAACGGGAAAAATCATCAACTAAAACAAATGCAAATCTACTACCATTTAAACTCTTAGTTTTAGTTGGTCTAAAAAGATCCATATGAATTAATTCTAATGGCCTAGTTGACATGATATCCTTGATTGGTTTGAAGGAAGACTTGGTTTGTTTCCCAAGTTGGCACGCACCACAAATGCGGTCTTTCTCAAACTTCAAGCAAGGTATACCCTTCACCAATTCCTTAGAATTAATCCTAGAAAGATGGTCAAAAGATGCATGTCCTAATCTTCTATGCCAAAGCCAAGAATTTTCATCAAAACATTCAAGCATTTAGTAGAACAATCCAAATTAAGCATGTCAATGATATAAACATTATTGTCACGAAAACCGGTGAGAATACAATCATTGGTTTTAACATCAAAAATCTTGCAAGAAGAATCATCAAAAACAACTTTAAGTCCACGGTCACAAAGTTGACTAATACTGAGCAAGTTATGCTTCAAACCATCAACAAGAACAACATTTTCTATAATAGGAGATGCACCAATTTGAATGTTACCTATACCGATGATAGTGCCCTTGGAGTCATCCCCGAAGGTGACGGTGCCACCTTCCATGTACCTTGATAGGGCTGTAAAGTTATTGATGTCCCATGTCATGTGTCTTGAACAACCACTATCAAGGTACCACCGCTCCTTACGTCTTGGAGCCTTGGTGTGTACCTACATCAAATAATTTAGGACTTGATTTTGGTACCCACATTTTCTTGGGTCCTAAGGAGTTAGTGCCATGAACCCAAACAAGATTATTTGATCTATTTACTTGGTCATAACAAAACTTAGCCAAATGTCCATTCTTACCACAATAAGTACATCTATACACTCTACCATATTTAAAAGCATAGTGAGTGTGAGACTTGTGAGCATGTGTGGATTTAGCATGAGTGTTGTGTGAAGTGTGAGCATGAGGAATCTTGACATGAGAATCTTTAGCATGAGAAGTGTGCTTTTTAGAGAACATTTCTTCAAATTTCTTAGTGTTAAAAGCACAATCCTTCAAAACCTTTTCAAAATCAACAATTCTAGTTTTTAAAGAAGAAATTTTTTTTCATCAATTTTAGAAAATTTTGATTTACAAGCAACTTTGTAAGTACTAAATTCATTTTGAGTAGAAATGAGATTAGAAGAAATTTCATCTTTTTCTCTAGAAACAATAGCAAGTTGATTTTTAAGAAAAGCAACTTCCTTTTCCAATTTAGAACATTCAATCTTTTTATTATCATAGGTTTCCGAGAGTTCAACAAAAGCATACACAAGAACTTCTTTACTTAATTCATCTTCTTCATCAAGGGGTTGTGGGGTTACCTTTGGTGTGTTTGCCATGAAACACATGTTCGTCGTGTCCACCTCGTGTTTGGATTCGCTTTTCGAATCCCATGTGGCTTTGTAGGCTTTCTTTTCGACCGGCTTCTTTGGCTTGAAGGAGGAAGTCATCTTCTTCTTGAAATCCGGGCAATCCGCCATGATGTGTCCGGGCTTTCGGCAATTGTAACAAATGATTCTTCTCTCCTCTTTTCCTTCAAACTTCCTTCTAAAGTTGAGTTTGTTCTTGCGGTACATTCTCTTCACGTTTCGCATAAGAAGGGAGAGCTCCTCATCTTCTTCTTCATCTTCTTCTTCGTCATCAAGATTGGAGGAAGACTTGAAGGCTATGGACTTCTTCTTTAGAGGAGCGGCTTCTTCTCTTGCCTTCTTTTTCATCTCATGAGTCTTCAAATTTCCAATGAGACTAATGAGGTCCATTTCGTCCTTGTCATTCAACTCTTTAAAGGTGATGGCCTTTATCTCCCATGAAGAAGGAAGAGCCCGAATCACTTTTCGCACCTTTTGGTCATTGGAAATATCATCACCTAAATAGGAAAGAGCATTGGTGATTTTAGTAAACCTTGTAATCATGCAATCAATAGATTCATCATCAATCATTTTAAAAGATTCATATTGGGACCTCAAGAGATCTATCTTAGCTCTCTTTACTTGTGATGTCCCCTCATGTGTGACCAACAAGTGTTGCCAAATCTCATAGGCGGATTGGCAATGTATTACCCGTGTAAGGTCATCCTCATTCAAGGCGGTTGGGAGGGAGTTTTGGGCCTTTGAGTTAGCCTCATATTCTCTAAAGGTAAATTCGGTCCAAGTGCTTTCATCACTATCGGGTACAACATAGGGTTTGGTCAAGGATTTAGCAACTAGGCTACCTAAAGATTGTAAGAAAATAGTCATCCTAATCTTCCAAATAGGGAAATTAAGTCCATCAAATTTAGGAGGGGTTTTGATGTTATCGGCCATGTTTACTAGTGAATGAATGGATGAATGCAAATGTTGATTAGTAAATTTTAAGGATCTCTCTGAGGATGTTAAGCCAAACCTAGAGTCCAAGCTCTGATACCAATTGAAAATCACCTAGAGGGGGGTGAATAGGTGATAATGCTAATCAATGCACAATTAAAAATTTATGATGCAACAAACACCCAAAACAAGTGAATATAGCAATGAATGTAGAGAGCAAGTAATAAGAGCAATGAAAGTAGAGTAAGAAACAAGAGCAAGTAAACCAAACGCAAACACCGAGAATTTTTCCGAGGTTCGAGCACCCAGCTCTACGTCCCCGCCTTCCCCAGAAGGATTTCTAACCACTATAACTTCACAAAGAGGTTACAAATACACCGGAGTACCCAACTCCACAATCTCAAGTACAAGTTCTCTCTTGGTAATCAAAAGACCACAAACTCTCTTTTGTAAATTCTCTTCCCTTACAAAATCCTTGTAGAACAATGAGTAGGATTGAAGCTCTTGTATGTAAGTGAAAAAAGAAAAAGAAATCAGAGAGTTTTAAAAAACACTTCAGAAAATAAGAGAGATTTTCAGCACAAAAACCAAGAAAAACTCTTTTGAATGCCTTAAACTTTTGAATTTTTTGCAAATTTTTGTTGTAATGAACCTCTCCCTAAACATCCCTATTTATAGTAGAGGGCTAGGGTTTAAAGATAAAACTCACTTAAGGCTAATTAGGAAGTATTAGGACCAGCAAATATCATTTAAACCCTTTTTAGAAAGAAAAAGACAAAAATAAACCATGTTTAAAATGTAGCCGTTACTGTTGAAACGGCTCTATCGGTCGACCGGTAGGTCGACCGGAGTTCAAATAAAACGACCGTTGCGGGCTTCCGTCGACCGGCCGGTCGACTGGGCAGAAACAGAGAGCAACACCACTTCAGTCGGCCAGCCGCCCGGTCGACCGAAGGCCTTCGGTCGACAGTCCGGTCGACCGAAGAACGTGCACACGGATACGCATCAAAACTGTCAGAAAACCAGTCGACTGGGTCGGTCGACCGTTCTAACCTGAAAGAGTGCGGTCGACCGGTCGGTCGACCGTCTCAGGCCAAAAAGCAAAAGTGAAACAAAATTTTGAAGGGATTAGAAATCAAACAAAGTAGTTTTGAATAGAGATATATATAAAACATAGAAATGAGTTTGTAGGCAAAAGATTGTATACAAAAATATTTTGTACATATTATAGTGAATATTTTTGGAAATAAGATGTGCGCAAAAACGTGTGTGATGGAGCTTCAAATCTATTCACTATTCTTTAACAAAACTATAAAACTAGAAACAAATCTAATGAAGTCTCTTGAGCAATCTTGAAGTCTTGAGCCATGCAAAGCCTAGCTAGAGCCTTCTCTTCTATGTTCCTTCCTTGATGTGCCATAAGCCTTCTTTGCTCCATGAACCTAGAATTTCTTGCAAAAGCTAAGCAATGGCCTCCAAATATGGTACTAACCTGAAACTTATCTTGAACAAACTTATTAGTACCAAATAGCTCTTATTTGTTTTGTTATCATCAAAACTCTAAACAAATGGAGGGTGTAACCTTTTGGGCCAACAGTTACCTCAAGGGGTTATCCCCTTGGACCATGTAGCACACGTTGGAAGCGTCACTTCCAACATCCGAGTCACTCCCCGCATAATATTGTTATTTTTCGCCAAGGGAGAGTATTGTGTTCCAAACTACAAAAACCGAGTCAAGATTAGCAACCCTACATAAATAATCATCATTTAGGGTACTCTTCAAAGCATGAATGGCTTTTGAGTTAGCCGCAATATACTTACTATTATTAACATATGAATCTTTAATAGTAGCAAGATAAACATGAATGCCTAGGCCTTTGAAGTACAAAGACATCTTAATCTTCCAAGTTTGGATGTTAAGAATGTCAAAAGTGGGAGGTGACATGAAATCCATGGTGTGTGTACAAATATTGTGATTAGCTATAAAATGAGGATCTTTAACTCTAGGTTGTAAGACCCAAATCAAGAGCACTTGGCTCTGATACCACTTGTAATCACCTAGAGGGGGGTGAATAGGTGATGGCTAATCTAATGGTCAATTAATGCGGAATTAAAACTTATTTAATACAAACTAAAACTTCTTGAACTAAACACCACGTATAACACAAGAGTGTAGCCGGATTCCCCGTGAAGGGCTCTGGACTAACTCCTCAAGATTTCTCTAAATAAGAGTTGAGGTGCCGCGTTGGCTCTCTTAGTTGAATATAAGTGTTAGCAAACAATCCCCAAGCATATAAAAATATGAGCACAAATATATATCAAGTATATAAAGATGAAAGTAATATAAGCATGCAAGATAAAAACAAGTAAGAGATAGAGAGAGCAATCGCAAACACGGGAGATTTGTTTCGAGGTTCGAGCACACTTGCTCTACGTCCCCGCCTTCAACACTATGAAGGATTTTCACTAAAATCGATCCCACCGGATCACTCGGTGCCGCAACACCTACAAGCTCTTTCGACTCTCTAGTCCCTCTCTTGTTCCCGCAAGAACACACCGCAAGCCCACTAGCTTGCCGAGGCCGCACCTCAAACAAAGAGTTCACAAAAGAACTCGAAACACTGCGAGCCCGCAAGTCCGCCTCCTCAAAATACAAAGATGGAACTTTGGTGATCACAACACTTTGATCACCTAAAATCCTCTCACAACAAAGATCCCTATAGGTAGATATAGTAATGGATAGCTCAAGTATTTGTGTGAGAAAACTAGGATTGAAATGGTGGAGGAAAACTCAAGAAATCACTTTGAAAACACTCTTGATAAACTCCCCTTTTAATTGGAAATATTTGATTTCAAATAAGTGGAGAAAACCTCTTAATAGAGTAGAAAAAACTATCTTTAAAACTCTCCAAACATCTTAGCTAAAACAGCCCCCAAAAGCCCCATTTTATAGGGCTAGAAAAACTAGCCGTGGGGGCAATTTTTCACCCTTGATGGCTGTCGGTCGACCGGCCCGGTCGACCGCTAACGGTCAGATTTCTGACCGTTGGAGCCTCGGTCGACCGGCCCGGTCGACCGCGGCCTGGAACAGAGAGCAGAGCTCTCTGCCGGTCGACCGGGGCTTTCCAGAAAGCAGAAACTCTATGGCGGTCGACCGGGTCGGTCGACCGGCCCTCCAGCAAACTTGGCGTGTACGTTCTGTGCACGTCGGTCGACTGACTCGGTCGACCGACTTCAAGCTCGGTCGACCGGTCCGGTCGACCGGCAGAAGCCAGAACAGGACATTTTAAGGGATTAAAAAGTTGACTTTTTATCTAAAATAAAATCTCATAAATTCACGAAAAATCTACAAAAATAGGTTCAGTATTATACTTTGATATACAAACATGTTTGAGCAAAATCAAGACATGTTACAAACAATTTGAATTATTTTTGTAACTTAGAAATTTTGGCTAAAAACAAAATCTGTATTTTTCCAAAACATATTTTTCCAAAACATATTTTTCCAAAACTTCTCCAAATACAAAAACAAGATATTTTAAACACTTTTAAAGCATAGAGTGTATGGAAATGATCCACTACACATACATGGTGAAATATCTATATTTTTGACAATAAGCACTAAACTTGGTTTTGGTTAAAAATATGTGTACTTTAGAATTCCAAAAACCAAACCGGTATTTTTCAAAAAGAAAACTCTTTTATATTTTTTCAAAATAAAAATTCTTTTATGAAAACACATCTAAATCAAGAGTGTGTGTGTGTATAGTATACTTGAGCAATCCACCAACTATTCTATCCTTTACATTTTATCTAAAAATAAAATCTTATAAAAACAAACTTAGACACAAGTCTTGATCTTGAAGTCTTCACTTGAAGTCTTCTCATCTCCTCTTGACTTGGTCCAAACTCGATCCAACGAGCTAGACTCCTCTTGAGTACTTGATGTGGTCTTGATGCACAAACTCTTGAATCAAACCGTGCTAGCTCCAAAACTTGACTTTAAATCCTTTGTTGAAGCTAAACACCAATTAAGATCTTGATCATAAATCTGAGACTAATTAACATAAGATCATTAGTACTATAACTACATGAGTTGATCGTCATCAAAACTAGAGTGATGGGCCTTTGGGCCAACAGCGGCCACCGGTGACGCCTGGCCGGGGTCGCCTGGCCGCGAGCTTGGGTCCGGCCCACCCCTGGCCTGGAACAATGAGAGTGAGGGAGAGAAATACATTGAGAGAGGGGGGGAGAGGGGGGAGAGGGGGAGAGTGAGGGAATTGAAAGTAAGATAGGGGAGAGATTTTAAGGGGAGAAAGAGAGGAGATGAGGCGGTTAGGTTAAGGCGGTGGAGAGGGATCCAGAGAAATAGAGAAGAAGAGGGAAAAAGAAAAGAAAGAGAAAAAGATTTTTATATTATTTAATTAATATTATTTTCTTCGGTAAAATTTGACTAGGTCCGTATGGGTCCCAAAAATTCTGTAAAATAGAGAATATTAGCCTGAGACATAATATGAAAATAATTTGAAGAAATTCAGTCTGATTTGTAAATTAAAAATCCTGCAAGATTTCGTCGGCACCGGTCGACGCTAGTTTTGCCAGATTTTTGATAAATTCAGAAAAATTTCCAAAAAATATCCTATCTTAGAAAATATGATTTTAAGACACAAGGTCAAAGCAGATTCTCAAAATACAACTCCATTTGTGAATTAAAAATCATAGATCCGATTATCGGTATCGGTCGACACCGACAACGGAGATTTTCCAAAATAATCCAGAAAAATTTCAGAAAATTCTGAAAAATCTAAAATATTGAAAAGTAATATTTGAAACTGAAATCGCTCAATCAGACTTCCAGGAGGTCAAATCAACTTTATACGCCGTATCAAGCACTGATACATTGATACGTACATCAGGGATCAGGGGGTTACACTATAAGTGTTTGCATAGCACTCTTCCAGGAAATAGCTCCTCCAGCTAACAGATAAATGTAGCCCGATGTGGATCTCCTACTGTCTTGGCATCCAGTAAAGTCAGAATCCGAATACCCAATGATCTCAATCTGATCTGACCTTTTGTATGTGAGTATGTAATCCTTAGTTCCCTGTAAATATCTGAAGACCTTTTGGCTGCTCTCCAGTGATCCATCCCAGGGTTACTTAAGTATCTGCTTAGCATTCCAACAATGAATGCTATGTCTGAACGTGTACAAACCTGAGCATACATTAGACTCCCTACGGCTGAAGCATAGAGAATCTTCTGCATTTCTATAACTTTAAGGTCATTCTTAGGGCATTGACTTAGCCTGAATTTATCACCTTTTGTGACTGAATGTCTCTCGGTTTACAATCTTGCATACAATATGTTTCAAGCACCTTTTCTATATATGCCTTTTGTGACAATCCAAGAATACCCCGAGAGTGATCTCGGTATATCTAGATTCCTAAGACAAAATATGCCTCACCAAGATCTTTCATCTTAAACTTCTTTGATAGAAATCTCTTAGTTTCGTGCAAAATTTTCTTATCATTGGTAGCAAGGAGTATGTCATCAACATACAAAATCAGAAATATATGCTTATTCCCACTGAACTTGTGATACACACAATCTTCAATAGCATTTGTCTCAAAACCAAATGAAACAACTACTTGATGAAACTTGTAGTACCATTGACGAGAAGCTTACTTGAGTCCATAAATGAATTTCTTTAATTTGCAAATCATATTTTTTAGGTCTCCAGACATAAAGTTTTCTGGCTGCACCATATATATAGTTTCATCAATGTCATCATTGAGAAAGGCTAGCTTAACATGCATCTGATGTAACTCAAGGTCCAAATGTGCAACAAGAGCCATAATTGTCCTAAAAGAGTTTCGATGAAACCGGAGAGAAAGTCTCTTTAAAGTCAATGTCTTCCCTTTGAATAAAGACTTTAGCTACAAGAGAAGCCTTATATCTCTCCACATTACCTTCTGAATTTTTTTTGGTTTTAAATATTCATTTGCAACCAATAGGCTTCTTATCTTTAGGTAATAGGACAAGATCCCAAACTTGATTGTTTTGCATAAACTTATACTCTTCATTCATGGCATCTATCCATTTTTTGAGAGTTAGAATCCTGCATGGCTTGATGGAAATTGATTGGATCACCTTCCACCAATCCATCAGTGTCCTCATGTTCTTGGAAGAATACTATGTAGTCATCTGAAATAGCATTTCTCCTCTCTCTTGTGGATCTCTTTAGTGGCATATGTTCTTGAGGTTGTTGAGTTTGTTCTTCAGGAACAATTACCTCAGCTTGAGTGGGGAGTTGTTCAACATTGTCTTGTTGAGTTCCATATCTGTTTCTCGAACAATGACAGGTATAGAAGTTTGTACACTGTCAAAAGCAGTAGTAGGGATCGAAACCGATTTCTCCTCAAAGACAATGAAGATAAGATATAATGAACTTGATTTAAAATTCAAATCAAAATTGATCTTAATTTTGTTAGCTGTTGATTGTAGATGAAGATTACAACTCTATCTCCTCACATCTATATATTCCTATGAGAAGTAGATAGAATATGAATAGTGATCATCTTCTTCCACTTAACAAAAAAAAAAAATCTCCCTCCTTTCACAAAGAGTTTCCATTGGGTTGCTTGGGTTGCGGATTTAAATATGACCGTTTTTGAAACGTCCATCAGCCGTCAAGGATCGAGGCAACGACAAGAAGCAAAATTGAGTCCACTACTATTCCTACTTCCACTGAGATAATCCTAATCCCTCTTCTTCATGTCTAGTATATTCTAAATTCAACAGTACACCAATCCCTCATAAATCAAATTAAGATGCTGCTAGATGCCACTGGAATCCATGCAAGAAATTATTCAACTGAAAAACAAATGTAACATAGCATGACAACACAGCTAGAAACACAATATAAACGGAGAGGCTCTGTGCGTATGACGCTAAAATTGGAAAGAAAGAGCAGAAGAAATATACACAAAAACTAAAGAATTACAGTACATCAATCAGCTGAAAATCTATATTAACAAAAATAAGAAGACATTTGTTTTTCTCAGATATTTCCCTCCTGCATCCCTGGATCAACAATGGTATCAATACGTAGCCTGCTCAGTAAACAACAGCTGGGGATACGCCAGAAAAACCAAAACTGATACGATCATATTCTCACAGCGATACAACTATTGTTGATTTTCTTTTACTAATACACAAAATCCCCAATACACCAGATAAATATATTTGGGGAAAAATTCAAAAAAGGAAAAATAAGAGGCGGCCATTCCGGTCTCATCGTCAAGGCTACCAACGAATATATTGAATATGTAGGGCAGGAACACATCCCAACACAAAATGTTTAAGCTTCTTTCCTGGTTATCCTGTTGTTCAATGAAAATTACAGTCACAAGAATGCTTCCTGATTTAAATAAAGATGTCCATTTCCATGAGGGAAACTATCATACCTGAAACAGCAGATGCCCAGTGCAGTGGTAATTTCATGAATGACAGATGTCGCAAAATGCAGGTAGAGTCCAACTGTTACAAGTAGGAAGCAAATGAGATCATCTCGCATAAAATCAATTTCACATGGGAGATCAGCATGACATATGGACAAGGCTTTATTTGGCATAAAATACAGCTTTTTTCAATATATCATGGACTACCCAATAAGACTGATCCATGTCATTTATCCTGATCAACTATAAAAATGCATATGGTTAGAAAATTTTGTTATGGCAATATCCAACCCAATCGTCCAATGCTTGGAATATCAACTGCTTTTAGTAAAGGAACCAAAGAAGATATATATAGGCATTTAAATAGAAATTTCTCTTTTTAAAGTTGATCTAAACTATTCGGAATGCTTAAGAATAAAAAACAAGCACAATTAAGCTTTTTAACTGATTCATCAAGTAGAACAAAGGGACAGCAGAAAATAGCACGTCGCTAGGATCCATGATTTGGAGCACACAAATTATTGATCCAAACCTTTGGTCATGATCTAAACACTTAAAAACCTTTGAACACCAATTTTTGTTAGGTTTCAAACATTCTAGACCATTAAACTTGACAACTCACTATTTGGGCCATTTATCTTGTGCATGGTTGACGCATAGACAAAACTTGATTTTTGGTTTTAAGGGAAGTTACATGATGGAGATGAAAATGAATGGAGTGGATCTTCAATATGACATCCCTACATTTGTGTTTGAGAAAGAATTTGCTTCCAAATCTTTCTCAAAGGATTCAAGTCTCCTATGAACAATCTGAAAGCGACAAATTCATTTGCTGACCATGCAGTTTTGTCAAGGAACAAACTTGTTTGCTTCCCAAGAACAACAAAACCTAAAGCCTTCATATATAAAGGTCTGAAGATTCAACCCAAATTCAAGGGATCCAAACTCCAAGATACGCTACTAGCCGACAGTAGTTAAATAACCACTTGTTGATTTTGATCATAAAAGTGAACTTGACCTATATATGATTTAGAATGCAGGTTACTGCATTTCAATGCTATTCAATGACAATTAATTAACGGTCATGACTCGAACAGGTAGAAATAGAACTAATCAGCCTTATGGCTGTCTCCTAGGATATAAATATCCTAGCACTGAGAAAAGTAAAACATGTCCAACCAACCATTCAAAAAGAGGAACCAAAAACTCAATAAACTTTATTGAATTCTTAATGTCCAAAGGAAGAACCATAATCAAGACTACAGAAACAAGCAACCAAATTCTTTGCCAGTTCCGTGCTGAAGAAAGGTTACACAGTTTAATAATTTTTTTTTTAGCATATAAAAAAGACCACCAGAATAACACTGTTTTTCTTTCTGTAAACACAGTATGATAGTTTTTACAACATAACAAAGTCCAACAGCAGAATAAATCATGAAAGAACTAAAATCATGGGAAAGTAGAATATATTTACCCGTGAACAAACAGTACAGTAGAAGAACAAAATATTCATCAAAAAAGGAACCCTGCAACCAAAAAATGACAAGAAATTGTCCCGGTCAAAATTATGAGGATAGAGTTTGTCAGTAAGTTTGTAGAAGGATATGTAAAGACAAAATCATACCCATCCATGAGCCGAGCAGCGAGAGCATTTGCAATGGCAAGAGGAAGGTACAACAGGGACTGTCACAGTGTAAAAATGTCAGGATATGGAAAATGTCAGAATGTCAACAGGAAAATGTGCAAAATTCATTTCTATCTGAATAATTTCAGGCACATTATGTAACATCAGCTTAGTGCTATTACATGCAAAGAATCATTAGAACACTAAGTGTATGACACCATTGAATAATTTGAACTGGAAAACAGATAAAGGAAATACCATGCACATTCCGGTTTTCAGACCCTTGGGTTCATCACATAAGTGGGCAAGAATCATCCTTCCCTGGCAACACAAGGATCACATTTTAAGACCATACGTTATATGAAAAGAAATCGGATGAGTGCAAGAACAAGAATGCGTATGACAAGAAGCTATACTGCAAATTATGGTCAGCAATCCTAGAGGACTTCGTAGTAACAAAAAAAAGACTCACAACTGAAGAAACCAAAAATTCACGCGAAGCATAGGGGAAACAAATCTGAAGGCACAGGTTGTTTAGACGTCTAAAAATTAACAAACAGCACATGAGTCTCCCTCAGAGACAATTCATTCTCTGTTGACAGGGCCTTACAGCAAGACCTGCACTCATATATATTCTGGTAGAGACCACTCCAGTCTGCTCCTTAATGATGATGCAATCATGCAACATTGTCATCATGACATTGAGTAATTGCAAAAAAAAAAAAAAAGGCCTACTAGAAAATCCAACTGGTAGGGAATATAATGAAAGGAAGAATGTCACCCAAAAAAGATGATTAAGTAGAGAAGTGCTTGTGCAAATAGTTAACTTGTCACTAAAAGCCAGCATGAATTTGGAGAATCTGCAAAATAAGATAATATAGACAGGACAATATAGGAAACAAAAGTTTTGAACATAATTTATAGTTCGAACATCGTACCATGATTTAATATGTCACTACAAGGATGGACAGCTGAATGAAAGTGTAAACCACAGCTATCTAAGCGTATTATCTAGTGCAACTAGGGGGTTCTTGGTAACAAAGGAGATTGGTTATTGGACTCAAAAGTCAGGAATTAGGAGTCACAGATGTCAGAACTAATGTGAAAGTTATTCAAGAAAGCATTTCAGAAACTCAGTCACTATAACCCTTTAGAAAGTAAAAAGACATTAAAGAATGTGAAGACAGTAGTATAGACATGGCAACAAATTAAGTGCAAATAAAGAAAACAGATACTATATCTAGTTATCAACCATGAATAACTTATAAATGACACCAGTAGTAGCACAGATGAGCTCAACATAAACCTGATAGTGTGTGCTTCAAGACTTATAAAACGTTTATCTTGGCTATGACCTTGGAAAATAGTAATACAAGTAAATGATAAGCTACTGCATGTTTTCTGTCATGAAAAACAAACAAAAGACCGTTTGTCTAGTTGCTGCCTCTCTGTCTCGCTGCATAGCTAGACTAGCACATTTTCCAAATGTATATTAGAAATTTAGAAATAATGAAAAGATAAACTTGGACCCTAGGCATTGAAGCAATATGATTGAAATAATAAATGTCTAGAATCCTATGCTGTTATATTTCTAATCCAATTTCATGTAATGTTTCTAACTCACTTTCTCCTTAGCCTTCTGATAGAGCAGAAAAATAGTGTCCAATCCAAACAGTCAACAGA
>JAVJIF010018479.1:0-78357 GCA_038442645.1 Agave tequilana
AGCATTTTATTTAGGGAAATTGCTAGGATTTCTTTAAGCTCTCTTTAGTCTTCTGTGTAATTTTCTTTTCTCCTTCTAAATCCAGAAAAGAGAGAGTGAGGGTGAGAGATCCCTGTAATTGAAGAAGTGACAACTCAATACAAAGGCTCAAGCTTTCCTTCCTCAAGTCTTTTCTTGTTCTATTACATTTACTTTCAAGTTCTTACTTTCTACCATGTATCTTACTTGTTCTTCTTTTCTATGGCTAACTAACTCACTAACATGACTAACTAATTTCTAACACTACTAACTCTTGGTGATTTCTAACTCATATGAATTGTTGATGTTTTTATTTCTAAGTCTTGTAATAAACAAGTTTTATATTTCCAATGATGATGAGTAGCGTTTTAATTCTAGTGAATGCTTTGTATCACTCCATATGATTCATGTGTGCCTCATTTAGAGCCTCGTCTCTTGAACAAGTGCCTGATGGAACATGAAGATGGATCACTTTAGTATGCTAACTCCTATTGTACAAGTTTCTTATTTCATGTTAGCTTGTTATACCTTTGATGGACTAATAAATCTTACATTCTTATTCAGCATATCTAAGTGTGAATACCTATGTTCCATTATTGAAAAAGATTGGGAGCCGGTGATCCAAGGAGACCATAGCCAAGCTTAGATGAGAACACAACCTCAATTTGGGACAACATTGATTTGACAAAACAAGATGTACTATTGCCAATGATCTACATAAGGCATGAATCACCCAACGAGCTTAGTAAGTTAGTAGGGTAGAATGTTAGTTAGTCATGACTTTCTCTAATTGAATTTCAAAACTTCTTCTAAAACTTTCTTTTTTTCCAACATCACCATTTTCTATACCGTCTTTCATTCCGTTTTCCTTTTCTTAACAAAACTCTACAAATTCTTCACTCTCTTTCTACATTATTTGTTTTTTCATTTTTAAACAAAGAAGACCTTTCGTTTTCTTCTCAAAAACTTCAACATAAAAAGCGTGAACGCTTCCATTGCTAGTCCTCCCTGTGGATACGACCCGTTATACCTTGTGCTACGAACAGTAATTCGAAGGAGCAAAGTAAATCTTCATACATATTCAGAGTTTATCATCAGCACACGAACATGAACGGTTACTCTAAACTCTTGTTCAATTCAATTCCTCCTATCAATCAAATTTTTAGGAGTAAACCGTTCATGTCCGTGTACTGATGATAAAACTCTGAATATGTATGAAGATTTACTTTGCTTGTAATACCCCGTTCCTGGAATACGTATTAGTTACGTGTTCAGATTTCCGATCGTATTTTTTGATTTACTCCCTGTATTTATTTTATATTATGAATTATTTGTACGATTATTTGCTTTGGATCTGGATCCCCGGATTCGGAGTCAGCCTGATCTGAACCGAAGACCCGATCCTAGTATATTATTCAATTTAGTCTTTCCGGTATGCTGATTTGACCGATTTCAGTTCCAAATATGATTTCCAATGTATTAGATTTTCTGTGATTTTCTGGACTTTTCTCGGATTAAATTGAATTTCTTCAAAACCGGTGTCGGCCAGTGTCGCTGACCGATTCCCGGATTTTTAATTCTCAAACTGTTTAAAATCTCATGATAGTCCTTTAGACTTTATTGCTTAGAATCTTATTTCTTACTTATACACTTTTTCTGGAGATTTTACGAATTTATGGATTTTCGCTGGAGTCGGTAGGAGACTGATTCCAGTATTTAATTTCCAATCAGATAGGAATTTCAAGAAAGTCCTTTAGACATTATTTCTCAGATTCACATTTCTACTTATATTCTTTTTCTGAGGATTTTATGATTTTATGGAAATTCTTTCGGAGTCGGTAAATCACTGATTCGGGGATTTTAACTTTTAAAACTATACAGTAATTCTTCGAACGGATTCACTATTGGTCTTTTTATATTATTCTTGATTTTTGGTAAAATTTTAGATCATCCGAGATACTTGAATTTCGGGCATTTTTTTAATATTTGCAAATTCCTTATTTCCACCTAGATTGCCACCTCATTTCCCACTCACATTCTCACCTAACCCCACTAACTCTTCTCTTCCCCATGGCCGGCCAAGTGGCATGGAGGGTGACACCTCATGCTTTCCCTTTTACACCAAAACCCTCCTTTCTTCACAATTGCCATCTCCTTTTACAAAATCCCCAACCTATAAATCCCATTCTTTTGCAAAATTCCCCATGATTCTTTCTCATTTCTTCACAGAGAAAATCCCCAAAATTCCCTCTTCCTCAACCCCAAAACCCTAGCTTCAAGGATCCATCTCAAGACTTCAAGGCTTCACTAGGGCTTCATCACAAGAGCTTCATCTCCAACCATCAACCTCAAGGCAACACCAAGCTTCAACATCTTCAAATCAAGCTTCCACAAACCATGGATTGAAGCCACCATCTTCTCTTGAATCAAGCTCCAAACCCAACCCATCCAAGTGAGTACCTTACTCACCAAGAACCTAGTTACACACTCCATATGATTAGGGTAGAGATCCTTGTACACTTGCACACTAAAAATCCTATTTTTAGGTCATCATACTCAAATCTAACCTTCTCATGTAAGCATATTGCTCACCAAGACTTGTGTTAGTCTTTGAGCACTTGTAACTACACTTCTCGTCCACACAAGGTCACCCAAAACCATGTATTTAGACATCAAACACACTTCCAGGATTTCTGTCCTGCGCACTGTTTTTCCCCATTAGTCGACTTACCCTAAGACCTAGTCGACTAGACACTTAGCTGAAACTTAGTTTTTTCTGGAAAACGCGGTATTAGTCGACTTTCCCAACATACTGGTCGACTAGTAAACCCTCTGGGAAACCCATGTTAGTCGACTCCTGAATCCACCTAGTCGACTAATCCATCCGGACAGAAAACCCAACTTTTTGTATCACTGACCTAGTCGACTGAACATTGTTAGTCGACTAGTGCTCCCTATTAGTCGACTAACCCTTACCCCTAGTCGACTAATTCTGGCTGTGTGTCATAGTTAATTTCTGTTCTAAATTTGGTACCTATACTTGTTACATGTGTATTATTTCCTACTTGTTCATACTTCAATACTAGCACTATAGGACATATAACTGAATGGATGTACCTCTATTACCTCATGACTTGCCATTGCGTATATTCATCCCATGACATGTTAAATAACCTATAACTCGTAGTATATCACCACAGTCACCTCACCTTATCATGCCTATGTATGACCATTGCAATTACTTGTTTTATTCCTGTAATTTTACCTTGCTGTGATATTATTGTCTCCTATTTTATAGCATGCGTGGCAGACCCTTCGAGGCGTTGAACCCTAAGTTGTTCTATGTTTCACTCGCCTTACTTATTATAGCCTTGTCAGTTATTTATTTCCTTTTAACACATGTATATCACACAACACCTTATATGTAACCACTTGACCCACTGTCATGCCACAACCTTGTTAGACTCTATTATGTCCCGATTGACCCGGCCAACTATCTATTCATTGTTATGGTTTATTGCTTGCTATACATCACCACCTTGTCATGCTATCCCTTAAACCAAGCATGATACATATGACTATATGATTATCTTATTTACGGGAACCCTGCCTTGCTTTTATGGAATAAGTGCCACGTGGAACAAAGTGCCACGCTATACACATGGTGGGGGGCCACCTCTTGAATCCACGGGGGCCCATCTAGAATCCACTCCCTCAGAACAAAGTGCCACGTGGAACAAAGTGCCACACCACACGGTGGGGGCCACCTCTTGAAACCCATGGGGGCCACCTCTTGAATCTGAAGGGCTAATACTGTCATGTTCACTTTTTCCCGTAAACTGATAATCCTTAATAAGCTACAACTTGTATGGGGTATGGGTGGAAGTGATGGATGCCGGAATGATACCTTGCTTATAGTGATGGATATGATATATGCGGCGGAAAGTTGTAGTGGGACTTAGGGCCCACACGATTACCTATAGGGGGACTTTGGGCCTCAAACCGGTCCCAGGTGGTGGGAAACGTTGGGCCACTAAACTGGTCCCGGTGTATGAGTGCCACTATAAGAGGTGATATCAGTTCTCCATCTACTTCCGTTAACAAACCTCGAATAGCTTATATATGGATGTATGTGAGTTGGGATCGATACCGAAACACATACCTAGATATATGGGTAGGCGAGTAATAATAATAATAGATGTCAGTCGTGGTTCTCTTTATAATTACGTTATGTGTACCAGCTATGATTCCTGTCTTAGTTCCTGTTATGACTATTATTTACTTGTCGTGATTCCAGTGATGATTCGGTTATTGGATTATTCTTTCTCATTATGATTCATGTCTTCTTGTTTTGTATTCTCGTTATGATTATAGTATGATTTGCAACTCTGATTCTATATGCTTGGATTACTGTGGATAGATATAGAGGTATATAGATGAGGGTTTCCTTGTTTGGATTATTCCTTCGATGTACTAGTCTCATGGGACCGTGACCTAAGTATATACAATCACTTTTGCTTGTGGTCAGTTTTACTTATATTTCATGCTTTACGATATGCTATATCCGTCCTTTTACACTATGCTTGTGTTATGACCCTTTCGTGTCTCTTAGCCACTTGGCTGTAGTTCATTTATTGTTATATGTCTTGACCCCTGGATTTGCACATTCAGATTTCAAGGCTTGGATCGAAGTGGAGTTGTCCACCGTAGATCGAGCCCTCCGTAGCGAGCAGGCATCTTGGCTCCAGTTCTGCACCTGACTCCTTTTGACTCACGGGATCTTCATCCTACGTGAGCCTTTTGTGTTCTTTTGTATATTTACTTTTGGACTTGTTATGATAAAAGACATATGTAATATGTAATGTTTATCATACTGTGATGACTTTGTATTGTACCTTTTTGTTGGTATAGTGTGTATACCATGCTTTGCGTTGCACTCTGATCCTTTCTTGTTGTACTTTATGCTTAGCGTATATGCGTGGGGGCACTTCTGACCTACGTATATACGTCGCGGTGACGTCCCCGTATCTGTGAAATCGGGGCGTTACAGGTTGGTATCAGAGCCTAGGTTCAGCTTAGGCTCTTACCTCTATAGTACAAAACAAGTAGCAAATTCTAGTAATTTGCGGATGCCAACATCAATGTACAAAGTTATCTAGTCCTCTTGATTCTACGTTTAGTCCTCCTTGATTTCTTCTTTCATATCCTGAAATCCTTCCATTCCATTTTCCAGCTCCTTCCAGTCTATCCATACCTAGTATCGATGGAGAGGAGATCGGGTCGCAGCAACTCCGGATCAGCATCGAATGGAGCAGCGCGAGGAGAGAATGTGGATATATTGAGGGTTATCCAGATGATGATGGAGAACCAGCAGCAGCAGACCGAGCTTCTCGGCAAGAGATAGCAGCACCTAAGGAACAGAGGCCGGGGAACATATCAGACTTCAGGAAGCTGCAGCCAGCCATATTTACAGGAGGAGAGAAACCCTTGGATGCTGAGCAATGGCTGACGGACACATCAGACTTGTTGAATGCAGCCCGTGTCCCAAAGGAGAACCAAGTTGAGGTTGCCAAGATTCAACTGAAGGATATAGCCAGGACTTGGTGGCTAGCAGAGGAGGCCAGATTGGAGAAGCCTGTCACTTGGGACACCTTCTCCAAGAGTTTTACAGCAGATTCTTCCCTGTCACAGCCCAGAAGGACATGGAAGAGCAATTCATCAGACTTCGCAAGGGAACAAGTCGTGGATGAGTATGCCGCGGAATTTCTGAGACTCAGCCGCTTTGCTCCGTATATGGTGACAGATGAGGAGAAGCGAGCAAGCAGGTTTCAGCAGGGTCTTCAGATGGACATTCAGATGTTCCTAATGCCCATCATCTGAAGACATATGCGGAGTTTCTCACCAGCGCTCGAGAGGTGGAGCGTGGGTTTTGAGAAGAAACAGGCAAACCAGACGAAGAACCAGGCCAAGAAGAGGCCTTTTGAGTTGATGGATGAGGAGGATGCAGATAAGGCAACCCATGGCCCGATGATGAAGAGACATCCCAAACTCCTCTTCCCCAGATCACATGCAATTTCTGCCACAGGCCCGGACACTATAAGAGAGATTGTCGACGGCCAAGGGATTATGTTTAGTATGTGGGTCAGGGAGACATATGCTAAGGGATTGCCCACACAGGAAGTTTGGGACATGTGGGCACCAGTCAGACCGGCTCTTCCAGCTCCAGCACGCCCAGTCCCAGCACTTCCAGCGCCGCCATTGAAGAGGTACCCAGGGCCCGTTGACCGGAGAGCTCCATTTCAACCCAACGGTATGACCATCAGCAGAGGGGGATGAGAGCCAGAACAGATCAGGGCAGAGGCCAAGTTCATGCCATGACAGCAGAGAGACTTCAGGTGTTGCAGCAGAGTGGGAGGATCAGTATCCAGACCAGGAACCTTAGGATTTCATGGTAACCACTACCCCAGATCTTGTATTTGAGTTGGTTATCTTTCTTAATATTATTTCCATTGTCATTCTATCATTGTTAATTCCGGACCTTCTTGTAATTTATCTTCCTCCCTGTTTTGGTTTATGATGCCTTTATTCGTGCCTTCGTCCTCCTTGTATCCAATTTACCCTTAACGAAATTGCGAGGACGCAATTTTTTGTAAGGTGGGTAGATTGTAATACCCCGTTCCTGGAATACGTACTAGTTACGTGTTCAGATTTCCGATCGTATTTTTTTGATTTACTCCCTGTATTTATTTTATATATGAATTATTTGTACGATTATTTGCTTTGGATCTGGATCCCCGGATTCGGAGTCAGGCCTGATCTGAACCGAAGACCCGATCCTAGTATATTATTCAATTTAGTCTTTCCGGTTATGCTGATTGACCGATTTCAGTTCCAAAATTATTTCCAATGTATTAGATTTTCTGTGATTTTCTGGACTTTTCTCGGATTAAATTGAATTCTTCAAAACGGTGCGGCCAGTGTCGCTGACCGATTCCCGGGATTTTAATTCTCAAACTGTTTAAAATCTCATGATAGTCCTTTAGACTTTATTGCTTAGAATCTTATTTCTTATTATACACTTTTTCTGGAGATTTTACGAATTTATGGATTTTCCGCTGGAGTCGGTAGGAGACTGATTCCAGTATTTTAATTTCTAATCATAGGAATTTCAAGAAAGTCCTTTAGACATTATTTCTCAGATTCACATTTTCTACTTATATTCTTTTTCTGAGGATTTATGATTTTATGGAAATTCTTTCGGAGTCGGTAAATCACTGATTCCGGGATTTTTAACTTTAAAAACTATACAGAGTAATTCTTCGAACGGATTTCACTATTGGTCTTTTATATTATTCTTGATTTTTGGTAAAATTTTCAGATCATTCCGAGATACTTGAATTTCGGGCATTTTTTTAATATTTGCAAATTCCTTATTCCACCTAGATTGCCACCTCATTTCCACTCACATTCTCACCTAACCCCACTAACTCTCTCCTCCCCATGGCCGGCCAAGTGGCATGGAGGGTGACACCTCATGCTTTCCCTTTTACACCAAACCCCTCCTTTCTTCACAATTGCCATCTCCTTTACAAAATCCCCAACTATAAATCCCATTCTTTTGCAAACTTCCCCATGATTCTTCTCATTTCTTCACAAGAGAAAATCCCCAAAATTCCTCTTCCTCAACCCCAAAACCCTAGCTTCAAGGATCCATCTCAAGACTTCAAGGCTTCACTAGGGCTTCATCACAAGAGCTTCATCTCCAACCATCAACCTCAAGGCAACACCAAGCTTCAACATCTTAAATCAAGCTTCCACAACCCATGGATTGAAGCCACCATCTTCTTCTTGAATCAAGCTCAAACCCAACCCATCCAAGTGAGTACCTTACTCACCAAGACCTAGTTAACACTCCATATGATTAGGGTAGAGATCCTTGTACACTTGCCACTAAAAATCCTATTTTTAGGTCATCATACTCAAATCTAACCTTCATGTAAGCATATTGCTCACCAAGACTTGTGTTAGTCTTTGAGCACTTGTAACTACACTTCTCGTACACAAAGGTCACCCAAAACCATGTATTTAGACATCAAACACACTTCCAGGATTTCTGTCCTGCGCACTGTTTTTCCCCACTATTAGTCGACTTACCCTAAGACCTAGCGACTAGAACACTTAGCTGAAACTTAGTTTTTCTGGAAAACGCGGTATTAGTCGACTTCCAAAATACTGGTCGACTAGTAAAACCTCTGAAAACCCATGTTAGTCGACTCCTGAATCCACTAGTCGACTAATCCATCCTGGACCAGAAAACCCAACTTTCTGTATCACTGACCTAGTCGACTGAACATCTGTTAGTCGACTAGTGCTCCCTATTAGTCGACTAACCCTTACCCCTAGTCGACTAATTCTGGCTGTGTGTCATAGTTAATTTCTGTTCTAAATGGTACCTATACTTTTACATGTGTATATTTCCTACTTGTTCACTTCAATACTAGCACTATAGGACATATAACTGAATGGATGTACCTCCTATTACCTCATGACTTGCATTGCGTATATTCATCCCATGACATGTTAAATAACCTATAACTCGTAGTATATCACCACAGTCACCTCACCTTATCATGCCTATGTATGACCATTGCAATTACTTGTTTTATTCCTGTAATTTTACCTTGCTGTGATATTATTGTCTCCTTATTTTATAGCATGCGTGGCAGACCCTTCGAGGTCGTTGAACCCTAAGTTGTTCTATGTTTCCACTCGCCTTACTTTATTATAGCCTTGTCAGTTATTATTTCCTTTTAACACATGTATATCACAAACACCTTATATGTAACCACTTGACCCACTGTCATGCCACAACCTGTTAGACTCTATTGTTATGTCCCGATTGACCCGGCCAACTATCTATTCATTGTTATGGTTTATTGCTTGCTATACATCACCACCTTGTCATGCTATCCCTTAAACCAAGCATGATACATATGACTATATGATTATATTATTTACGGGAACCCTGCCTTGCTTTTATGGAACTAAGTGCCACGTGGAACAAAGTGCCACGCTATACACATGGTGGGGGGCCAACTCTTGAATCCACGGGGGCCACCTCTAGAATCCACTCCCTCAGAACAAAGTGCCACGTGGAACAAAGTGCCACACCACACGGTGGGGGCCACCTCTTGAAACCCATGGGGCCACCTCTTGAATCTGAAGGGCTAATACTGTCATGTTCACTTTTTCCCGTAAACTGATAATCCTTAATAAGCTACAACTTGTAGGGGTATGGGTGGAAGTGATGGATGCCGGAATGATACCTTGCTTATAGTGATGGATATGATATATGCGGCGGAAAGTTGTAGTGGGACTTAGGGCCCACACGATTACCTATAGGGGGACTTTGGGCCTCCAAACCGGTCCCAGGTGGTGGGAACCGTTGGGCCACTAAACTGGTCCCCGGTGTATGAGTGCCACTATAAGAGGTGATATCAGTCTCCATCTACTTCCGTTAACAAACCTCGAATAGCTTATATATGGATGTATGTGAGTTGGGATCGATACCGAAACCATACTAGATATATGGGTTAGGCGAGTAATAATAATAATAGATGTCAGTCGTGTTCTCTGTTATAATTACCGTTATGTGTACCAGCTATGATTCCTGTCTTAGTTCTGTTATGACTATTATTTACTTGTCGTGATTCCAGTGATGATTCCGGTTATTGGATTATGTCTTTCTCATTATGATTCATGTCTTCTTGTTTGGTATTCTCGTTATGATTATAGTATGATTTGCAACTCTGATTCTATATGCTTGGATTACTGTGGCATGAGATAGAGGTATATAGATGAGGGTTTCCTTGTTTGGATTATTCCTTCGATGTACTAGTCTCATGGGACCGTGACCTAAGTATATACAATCACTTTGCTTGTGGTCAGTTTTACTTATATTTCATGCTTTACGATTATGCTATATCCGTCCTTTTACACTATGCTTGTGTATGACCCCTTTCGTGTCTCTTAGCCACTTGGCTGTAGTTCATTTATTGTTATATGTCTTGACCCCTTGGATTTGCACATTCAGATTTCAAGGCTTGGATCGAAGTGGAGTTGTCAACGTAGATCGAGCCCTCCGTATAGCGAGCAGGCATCTTGGCTCCAGTTCTTGCACCTGACTCCTTTTGACTCACGGGATCTTCATCCTACTCGTGAGCCTTTTGTGTTCTTCTTGTATATTTTACTTTTGGACTTGTTATGATAAAAGACATATGTAATATGTAATGTTTATCATACTGTGATGACTTTGTATTGTACTTTTTGTTGGTATATGGGTGTATACCATGCTTTGCGTTGCACTCTGATCCTTTCTTGTTGTACTTTATGCTTAGCGTAATGGCGGGGGGCACTTCCTGACCTACGTATATACGTCGCGGTGACGTCCCCGTATCTGTGAAATCGGGGCGTTACATGCTCCTTCGAATCACCGTTCGTAGCACAAGCTATAACGGGTCGTATCCGCAGGGAGGACTAGCGATGGAAGCGTTCACGATTTTTATGTTGAAATTTTTGAGAAGAAAAATGAAAGTTCTTCTTGTTTAAAAATAGAAAAACAAAACAAGGTAGAAAGAGAGTGAAGAAGTTTGTAGAGTTTTGTAAGAAAAGGAAAACGGAATGAAAGACGGTATAGAAAAACAGTAATGGAAAAAAAGAAAGTTTTTAGAAAGGAGTTTCAAAATTCAATAAGAGAAAGTCATGAAACTAACATTCTACACTACTAACTTACTAAGCTCGTTGAGTGATTCATGCCTCATGTAGATTCATTGGCAATAGTACATCTTACTTTGTCAGATCAATGTTGTCCCAAATTAAAGTTATGTTCTCATCTAAGCTTGGCTAGTGGCCTCCTTGGATCATCGGCTCTCAAAAGATTCAATAATGGAACATAGGTATTCACACTTAGGTATGCTAAATAAGAATATAAGATTCATTAGTCCATCAAAACTATAACAACTAGCATGAAATAAAAAAACTTGTACAATAAGAGTTAGCATACTAAAGTGATTCATCTTCATGTTCCATCAAGGCACTTGTTCAAGAGACAAGGCTCTAAATGAGGCACACATAAATCATATGGAGGTTATACAAAGCATTCACTAGAATTGAAACACTACTCATCATTATTGAAAATAAAAGACTTGTTAATTACAAAGACTTAGAAATAAAAACATCCAACAATTCATATAAGTTGTAAATCACCCAAGAATTAGTAGTTAATAGTGTTAGAAATTAGTTAGTCATGTTAGTGAGTTAGTTAGCTATAGAAAAGAAGAACAAGCAAGAATACATGGTAGAAAGCAAATGCAAGAAAGTAAGAACTTGAAAATAAATGCAATAGAACAAGAAAAGACTTGAGGAAGGAAAGCTTGAGCCTTCGTATTGAGTTGTCACTTCTTCAATTACAGAGATCTCTCACCTCACTCTCTCTTTTTGGATCTAGAAGAAGAAAATGAAAATTACACAAGACTAAAGAGAGCTTAAAGAAATCCTAACAATTTTCCTAAATAAAATGCTATTCTCTCCTCCTTTTTTACAGAGGCCGTGAGGGTCTATTTATAGCCTTCAGGAGAAGATAACGTCCCGCCACAGCCGTAGGATTAATCGCTTGATCAACGGCCAAGGAAGTGTCGTGGATCCGCGGCCAGGGCCGCATTTCCGCGGCAGCATCTTGGCCGTTGCGCCAACGATTTCTCTGACAAACCGTTACGCTGCGTGTGCCCAGCTGGAGCTTCTAGAAGTTAGAGAATATGCCTTAGATCGTTTCAGAAGTGGGCTTCATGGTTGTGGGCTCCTAAAAATACATTTAATTCCTCAAAAATCCCAAGATTTTTTCTCCATTAAATAATGGACCTGAAAAATAAGAGAGAAAAAGCAATAAAAATCCCATTTTTATTACACAAAGCATGGTGAGGTGGTGTAAAATGATGAAAAAATGAACTCCAATCAAGATGTAGAGGGAAGGCTCAAGCTAAAAATCAAGAATATGAAATTTTGGCTCAAAAGAAAATCTTTTAAGAAAAAGCTAAATCTTGATCTAAACTTGTAAAACTTGATCTAAGCTTTAGAAATCTTGTTAAAGAGTTTTTCTACTGTCCTACTATTTATTTATAAGGGATGAAAATATGAGTAAAAAACCCAAAAGAGTCATTGGGAAAAGACCAGAAAAAATCAAAAGATAATATAGCCGTTGGAAAATATACAGAAGAAAATTCTTTTGTCGGTCGACCGCCAACGATCGATTTCCGACCGTTGAGGATAGCGGTTGACCGGTCGGTTCGACCGTTGTTCCCAACTAGAGAGCTAGACTCTCTGTCGGTCGACCAGGGCGGTCGACGAGACCTAACCGAGAGCAAAGCTCTTGCAGCCGGTCAACCGACCGGTCAACCGAAGTACACAATGCACTTTGGTGCATGTCGGTCGACCGCTCGGTCGACCGACAGAGCAATTTGATCTGTCGACGGTCGACCGGTCGGTAGACAGACAATAGGCCAAAGGCAAGGTATAGAAATCTTTTTGAAACCATTCTTTTTCCGACAAATAAACTTTTGATCTTTAAACACAAAATAGAGTTCTAGGAACTTGTAGAACCAGTGTGTGATCATAGATCAACACAAAACAAAGTTAGAACCATATTTTGTAAAAACATTTTTCTAAATCAAAAACCCGATTTTTCCAAAGCTCGTTTTTCCGAAACTCGATTTTGAAAATGATAAAGAGAATAGTTATGAATTCCTTTTAAGAACACATAGGAGTATGAAATATGTGTGTGTCAATTCCAAAAGCTATCAACCTATATCATCTTGGTTTTAACAAACGACTATAAATACTATCTAAAATACAAAAAGTAAAAAATATAAATCTTGATATAGTCTTCTCTAGTATACTTGATCCTTGAGCTCTTCTATGTGCTTAGGCTCTGGGATCACATCTTCTTGGCTTCCAAATGTGTGAGTCATTTGATGGAGCCGAATACAACAAATAGCTAACCTGAAGCTTTGTTAAACAAAATTGTTAAAAACATAACTACTTATGTTTTGTTATCATCAAAACTAGGGCTAATGGCCTTTGGGCCAACAGTCTCGCCCTTTTTGATGATAACAAAACACATGGAGTTATCACAAATAATTTGAGAAGAGATTTCAAGCGAAGCTCCCCCTAAACACATGCATATATCAAAATGTAACATATAAGTTAGATGCATCAATAAAAGCATATGAATAAGATATATCAATCAAGCTCTATGCATACCAAGAATACAGAATTACAACGATGTATGCACAAATGGTTCCTCCAACCAACCAATAACCTCCAAAATAAGTGGTAAATGGTTGGTTTACAAAGGACACATAAAAATACAAACATACCACATACCACACACAGAAGATATGTATCAAATATATCAACAGAAAGAAAGAGATACATAACTTCCAAAGACAATAGTGATATCATAAAATAAATGTGTCCATATAGAGGTTCATGCCAACCTCAAAACAAGTTACATACCACAAAATAAGTACTGCAATGTAATAACACATGTCCACCAAAAAGTACATAAATAAAAACTTAAATAAAAACACCCAAGATAACTTCCAAGATAACTTCATAGAATCTTTCTCCCCCTTTTTATCATCAACAAAAGAGGTCAATCTTCCTGAAAGTCAGGATCTTCAGGAGGAGCAGGTGCCTCAGAAGGAAGTGGAGGAGGTACCCAAGTGTCAACCGGAGGACCCGATGTAGGAAGGGGCTACGATTCTCAAAAGTGAACAGGTCAAGTGTTCCTACTGTAGGTCTCATCGACACAAGTCTGGAGATAGCGAATAGAAGCGCAGATGTACTGCAGTCATTGTCAACTCTGGGCTCCATCCTTTAAAAATTTGTTGTCATCTTCAGATCATGCTCCCGAAGCTGAGCAGAAAGAGCTGAGTATAAATCAAATGAGGCTGAAGAGGATCCAAGGACAACAACAGGAATTATAGGAGGGGGTTGAGGAGCAGGAACATGCTCCCTAACACGCATCCTCTTTAGAAGAGTGCTGTTGATATCAACTGACGGTTCGACGGACCGTTCAGTAAAGAGATCAAATTTTAGTTGTTTGAGGAGGCAGGTAATAAGCATCCAAATGGCAAGTGCCGGTTTGGGATCAGGAGGTGCTCAGAAGCCATATAATCGATGATGAGCTTGGGAATATTAATTCTAATGCCTTTCAGAAGGCAAAAGATCAAGAGGGGAGCAGAACCCCGTGCATGACTATATTCTCCTGATTTTGACAGGAGATTATAGAAAACGATTTTAGCTAGGACTTGGGCAGTGAGTGTATAATTCACCTCCTCATTCCTAACTAAAACCGGATTTGTCATCATCGTGAAGCAGAAGAGATGCGGTGAGGGCAGATTCACTGTTAGGATAATCAAAATCATGAACATCAACACTGTAAATATCTACACCCTCATAGGAGAGGTGCAGCAGATGGGCAAATCGATCTAGAGAAATATTAATGTCCTTGCCCAGAACCCTAGATTTGACATGATTGTTTTGGAAAGTCAGATTACAGTAAAAATAGTTCACAAGCTCAAGATAAACTAGTTCCTTAATTGTAACAAGATATAAAAGGGAGCATGTGTTCAAAATGCTAGCTAGATTCAGATGCTCAAAATCAGCGCGCACAACAGTTCTACCAGAAATAACACGCTTGTTATGAATCACTGAAAATCTATGAGAAGCATTTTGAAAACAAAAGGGTAGAGGATAGTTCAGGTTGTTTACCCTTCTCAGATCTAGCCCTTTTTGACATGGTAAAGATGATAAACAAGGACTTGGCATGAAATAGAAAATTCTCTAAAAAAAAAACTATGAAATCAAGAAGATTTTGAGAGATATGAGATTATACCTTGAAAACCCCAAAAATTCTTCTTGAAATCAAACAGATCTGGAGTGTTGAGGAGAGATCCAACCTACTTTAGGGTTTGATTTGGGATTTGAGTGATTTGAGAGGATTAAAATGATGGGGGGTGAAGAAAAATAGGGAGGAGGAAGCGAGAGAGGCGGTGGAGATGAGAAATGAGAGGAAAAATTGGGATTTAGGGTTTTTAAAAACGGGTAAAACACTGCCAGACCCGACTCACGGTCAACGCTCGGTTGACCGGGGTCTAACTGAGAGCAACTCGGTTACAGTCGGTCAACCGGCCGGTCAACCGGCTTTAGGCCAAAATATTTTTTTGTATAACTGGCTGCTTCGATTGACTGCCCTGTCGATCGGTCCTATTCCAAGTGAACTCGGTCGACCGGAATAACCCTAAAAAAAGTTTTAAAAAGAAGGAATTTGGGGCTTTTTGAAAATTATTTTTACTTACATATTTTTATACATAAAACAGAGAAATAACACCAAAAATCTTATAGGCATGAAAAACACATAAAATGATATCAAAACATTTTTATTTTTATTTTATTTATTATATTAACAATATATTTTTCAATATTTAACTCATATATAAGCTATTAAAAACAAAATATTGAAGCCGAATATGCTTAACGAGTTTTAAACTTCTCCTCGTCATTCCTCTAGATAAAAGTTGAGGCGCGTAATTGCTATCTTGATTATTTGCTTAAATATGGTTTAAAAACAATACCCAATCACACGATAGATACATAGATAAAAAATTAATTAATTTATATACACATATATGCAAAGATATTTATCAACCAAGTAAGCATGGGAAATTGATTAGTATCCAATATTGCATATTTTATATCATAATCCCCATGCATATTACAAATAAATATGTGATTTTACTCCTCTTCTCTACATATTTGCAGGTACACACTTAAAGGAGAGTTAGCCAAATAATTACCTTAATTAGCAATAATTAAGGTGATTAATTAAAGATTAAAGATAAAGCCAAATCTCAAACCAGATCCAGAGAGATCCGCGCAACAAACGAAGATTCCAGATAGTCCACGTGGCTAACTAACTAACAAGAAGATCTCACCAGAAAATCTGGGCTCAACGGCCCAGATCTCGCGGCGATCCCGCAGCAATCCGCGGCAGATCTAGGGCCGTTGAGCCCCGGATTTTGTGGCAACCACCTTGGCTCTCGAAGCTTCTCCTTTCTGCTATAAATAGTGCACCTTCACCTGCGAGCAAAGACTGATCAGAGAAGAGAGAGAGATTAGTTCAAAGTTTTGTATTTTGTTAGTTTTTCTTTAGGATTTTTAGCTCTCTATGATCTTCTTCTCCCTAGATTTCATTGCAAGAGAGAGTTGTAAGAGAGAGAGAGCTTGTATCATCAAGGAGTGACAACTTGGAGCTATACAAGGATTGATCCATTCTCTACTTCTCTACTTGAGCTTGATTCTAGTTTGATTTCTTTCCTTACTGCTTTGTTTACTTTCTTGCAATTTAATTCATGTTTAGCTTTTCTTTTGTAATGGTGTGTAGCTAATTCTTTCTCCATGTACTAGCTAACCACTACCTTGCTAACTTCTAACTCATGGGTGATTGCTTTACTTCATCTTGCAAGTTGTATGGTCTTCTCTTCTCCGATGGGTTTTTTTCATTTCTTGGCAAGATCTTGTTGTAATTCTCCATATGATTCATGTGTGCCTCACTTAGAGCCTAGTCTTTGAACTAGTGCCTTGATGGAACATGGAGATGGATCACCAATATGCTATTTGTTGTACAACTTCATTATGTCGATTTTTGAATGTTGTATGCCTATTCATTAGCATCCCTTGAGTGTAGCTCTTTTGATTCCATTATTGAAAGTCTAATTTGTAGGCCTATGACCATCTATGGAGGCTACAAGACAAGTCCAAGAATGATCCCCATCATCTAAGTGAGAAAGTAATTAGATCAATACGCAAGACATATCTATGCCAATGAATCAACATGAGGCACACATCACTATCACGGAGTTTAGTAAGTCTTTAGCAAGGTAGTTAAGGTTAGCTAGTCATGGTTTTCTTTCATTCAAGTTTTCTAAAGTTTTCTTTCCTTTTAGTGTGAATACAACAACCTTGATCTTGATTTCTTTTCACTTACCACCATGAACATATCCATACATTCTTTCATTCCTTTCTTTGTGTTTTATTCATTCTTTAAGCAAGAGAGAATTCTCGTTTCCTTTTCTCACTCATATCGTAACGCTTCTACGCTAGCTCTCCTTGTGGTTCGACTCGGTATAGCTATATGCTATAGCGAAAGATTGGACAAGGTATATCAATTACATATTTGAAGTGAACAAGAACCAAAGGTGAACTCTAAACATTGAACTATATCTTTTATACCTAGTTCTTGTGCAATAACTTCTTGTACCTTGTTTGACCAATCAGAAATACTCTACACATGGGCAAGCAATCATGGGCTAGTAAAGAACAAAAGTAATGTTAACAAACTAGCTCAAATATAGGCAAGCTATAAAAATAAAATTAGGCATGCATTCAAACCAAAAGTATATTACCGCAAAAGAAAACTAGCTAATCCTACGCATGTATAGATCTAATTAGAAATAAAATTTTCAAGTGGAGAAGTTACCAAACCATGAGCAATCTCCAAAATAAGTGCCTCTTGATAGCGATGCAATGTGACGGTTAATCATTTGAGCTTCGATGCGTCCACCATCAAGGCACCATCTCCCCCTATATCTTGGAGGAGGAGAATACACCTACATCAATTAAGTTTGGTGTGTTCTTTGGCACTCAAATCTTTTTGAGTCCTATAAGATTAGTACTTTTTCGAATCCAAACATTTTTATTTGACATATTTAACTTAGCATAACAAAAATTTTGTTAAATGGCCTTTGTGGCCGCAATGTGCACATGTGTACACTTTGCCATACATGAAAGCATACTTATATTGATGTGTATGTGCATGTTGTGCATGTTTTTCATTGTGTATGTAAGATGAATGAGGTGTATGTTTTCTTTGGGTTTCCTTTGGAAACGTAGAAGTAGATTTGTTCATGTCAAATGCATACTTTTTCAAGGTGGTATCCAAAACATCAATAAACTTTTGGATATACGATAATTCATTTTGTTAAAAGTATATTAGGGCTTTTACCCTTACAAACAAGTTTGTATTTATCAAAATCCTTTTTCATTTTCTCAAAAGAAATGGATAAGTCATTTTTCTCTTTAACAACAATTTCTAGCTTATTCTTTAGAAAATTATTTTTCTATTTCGATTTTTTATTTTGTGCAAGAGAAATTTTATATCTATTTTGTAATTCTTTAAAAAATTGTGCAAGTTCATCCATAATTAAATCATTATCTTCTAAAGAGGTTTCGAGATTTACCATGAAAACTTCCTCTCCGTTTGTCATGAAGCAAACGTTTGCGGCATCAATCTCCTCTTCGGAATCCGTTTCCGAATGATCCCAAGTGGCTACCATCGCCTTCTTCTTTTGCGCATTCTTGGAGGTAGTGGCTTGAAATGAGGGTTAATCCACAATGAGATGGCCCGTCTTCTTGCAATGAAAGCAAGGACCCGTCTCCTTCTCCTTCTTTTCAAATCTTCCTTGATATCTTCCTCTTTGGAAGTTAGTTTGTCTTTCCTTCTTGTAAAATATTTTGCCCACTTTTCTAATGAGCATGGCAAAGTCCTCTTCACCGTCTTCCGACGATTCTTCTTCATGAGAGGATGATGGAGTAGCCTTGAAAGCTATCGCTTTTTCTTTGGAGTCTCCGTTTCTTCTCTTACCTTCATTTCCATCTCATAGATTTTGAGATTTTCAATGAAGCCGGAGAAGTTCATCTCCTCTCTATCGTTGAGCTCCTTGAGGGTTGTTGCCTTAACTTCCCAAGTTTTAGAAAGAGCTCTAATGACCTTCCGGATCTTTGGTCATTGTAAGTAGTGTCACCTAAAGAAGATAAACCATTTGTGATCTTGGTGGACCGAGTAAGCATCTCATCTACACTTTCATTTTCAAGCATATAAAAATTCTCATATTGAGAACGGAGCAAGTCAACTTTAGATCTCTTAACTAGCGACGTCCCATCATGAGTAATAATAAGATCATTCCAATCTTTATAAGCGAATTTGCAATTAATTACACGAGAAAGATCATCATCATTTAATGCTTGTGTAAGTGCATATTGGGCTTTAACATTGACCTCATAGACCTTAGCAGTTGCTTCGGACCATGTATTCTCATCACCGTAAGGTTTAACAAATTCTTTGGTAATGGCCTTGACAACTCAACTCCTAAGGACTTAAGGAATAGTGTTCATTTTGACCTTCCAAATGAAAAAGTTCAACCCATCAAATGTGGATGGGGACTTGATGCTAGAGAACTCGTGTGATGCCATGAAAACAAGTAGAAGGCACAAACAAATAACAAATACAACAAATGAATATAGCCAAATGAAAGGATCTCCCTAAGGTGGTTTAACCAAAACTAGGATTAGGCTCTGATACCAATTGTAATTCACTTAGAGGGGGTGAATAGGTGATGGCTATACTAAATGGCAAATAATGCGGAATTAAATTTACTTGCTAGCAACCTAGCAAATACCAATCACAACTTAAGAAATACTTGCAAATATGTAAACAATATAAGAGTGCAAGTAAGTAAAAAGAGAGTAGAGTGAAGAGAAAAAGAGTAAGCAATCGCAAACACGATGATATATTTCGAGATTCGAGTCACTGCTCAAAGTCCCCGCCTTCAACACTATGAAGGATTTTCACTATGACCGATCTCACTAGATCGTCAACCATTTACAAGTTCTCACTAGAACTCAATGGACTCACAAGTCCTCTCTTGCGGAGTCGCAATACCAACACCGAGCTAACTAGCTCACTTGCGGCTGCAACCTCTACAACTTCTCAATAGAAGAAAATCGGTAATCTTCACTTGATCACAAATGGCTCACAAGCACAATTCTATAACCAAGATGAGAAGATGAAACTCTTGGGGATTGCTTAGTGGAAATAGCTTGTAAAGATGTAGAGGGAAGGCTCAAGCTAAAAATCAAGAATATGGAATTTTGGCTCAAAAGAAATCTTTTAAGAAAAAGCTAAATCTTAATGTAAACTTGTAAAAACTTGATCTAAGCTTTAGAAATCTTGTTGGAGAGTTTTCTACTGTCCTATATTTATAGGGGATGAAAATATGAGTAAAAAGCCCAAAAGAGTCGTTGAAAAAGACCCAAAAAAGACAAAACAGAATATAGTCGTTGGAAAAAATACAGAAGAAAATTCTTCTGTCGGTCGACCGGCCGGACGACCGCCAACGGTCGGATTTCCGACCGTTGGTGACAGCGGTTCACTGGTCAGTCGACCTTTGTTCCGAACCAGAGAGCTAGACTCTCTGTCGGTCGACCGAGGCGGTCGACCGGACCGAGAGCAAAGCTCTTGCAGTCGGTCAACCGCCTGGTCGACCAAAGTGCACAAATGCACTTTGGTGCATGTCGGTCGACCGCCAGAGCAATTTTGCTCTGCCTATGGTCGACTGGTCGGTCAACCGACAATGGGCCGAAGGCAAGGTATAAAAATCTTTTTGAAACCATTCTTTTTTCGACAAAATAACTTTTGATCTTTAAATACAAAATAGAGTTCTAGGGACTTGTAGAACCAGTGTGTGATCATGGATCAACACAAAAACGAAGTTAGAATTATATTGTGTAAAAACACTTTTCTAAATCGAAAACCCGATTTTTCTGAAACTCGTTTTCCGAAACTTAATTTTGAAAACGATAAAAAGAATAGTTATGAATTCCTTTTAAAAACACATAGGAGTATGAAATATGTGTGTATGTGTGTGAATCCCAATATATCATCTTGGTTTTAACAAACGACTATAAATCCTATCTAAAATACAAAAAATAAAATACAAATCTTGATATAGTCTTTTCTAGTATACTTGATCCTGAGCTCTTCTATGTGCTTAGGCTCTGGGATATCTTCTTAGCTTCCAAATGTGTGAATCGTGTGATGGAGCCGAAATGCAACAAATAATTAACCTGAAACTTTGTTAAACAAAATTGATAAAAACATAACTACATATGCTTTGTTATTAAAACTAGGGCTAATGGCCTTTGGGCCAACAACTCCACCATAGGAGAACGAACTGGACTTTCTTGTTGTGTGCTGGCGCCGCCTAGTCTCAATCTTCTTTCGGGGTAATATTGAACATCCGAGCTCAAAACCATCATGGTCTCCGATTATTCTAACCTTTGATCTTAAAGCTGAGGATAACTGTAATCCACCAATTGTTACCTCCAAATTTCGCAACATGTAAACATCGCTGACACCTTCGGCCTGAAACTTCACATGGACTTCTTTGAAAACTTTCATAAGATTACCTTCAGAGCTGAAATTGAACCATTCTCTATGTAGGGTTCCAAGAGAGATGAGATTGTACCTTAATTCGGGAACATGGCGAACGCCTTGAAGAGTAGTGATGCATCCATCATGAACAAAACTAGATTGTTCCTTCGTCAATCACCTTGCTCGTAGAAGAATTCCCCATGAAGACCTCTCCCCCTTAAAACCAAAGTGTATGAGGAGAACATCTTCCTATTGGAATTAATATGTTGTAAACATCCAAAATCAATAATCCATCTATCTTTGTTGCTGACTGATCTTTCTGTAACAGATAGATTTTATTCATCCCCTTCAGCCAGTTCAGTGACATTAGCATCTAGTTAGTCTTCTTTCGAGTGCAACAATCAACTCTAATGTGCCCCCTTCTTGTGACACCAGTTGCACACCAAATTCTTGTGTTTTGGGTTACTCGTGGAACTTTCATTATTACTCTTCTACTTTGAAATGTGACTTGGCCGGAATTATCACGATAAGACTTATTCGTCAACTGGTTGTCAATTTTGTTCTTGTTGAACAGATGATCATTGACCTTGATAGTTGATTTGCCCCCATAGATGATAACTTCACTAAAGCTCTTATATGAAAAAGGTAAAGAACATAGTAATAGAAGTGCTTGATCCTCATCTTTTATCTTAACCTATATTTTATCTAAATCATTGATAATAGAGAAAAAGTTTACGATGTGAGACTTGATAGGTGTACCTTCATGTATGCGGAGAAGAAACGTTGCTTCAAAATCAACCGATTCGCCGATGACTCCTTCAGATAGTGGTCTTGAAGTCGCCCCACCACGAGAATGTTGTTTTCTCCGTAAAAACTCATCTAACACTTCGTCCCTAAGCAAATCTGAATAGCTGTCAAAGCTTTCTCATTCAACTCTTGCCAAATTTCTTCCTTCATATCTTGAGGCTTTTTATCCCTCCTGAATAGTGTTTTCTTCAACCCGCTCTGGGTCAAGATGGCGTTCATTTTAATCTTCCACCTACTGAAATTGATGATACCATCGAACTTCTGAATATCAAACTTGATTGCAAATATCTTCACATTGATCTTACTCTGATACCAAATATTATGAATTGCTCTCACCACAAACCGCTGAGGCGACGCAGCAAAAGTAACACATGATCAACGAGCAATGAGAAGAAAAAGAGAAGAAGATATTCCAAAGTATAGAAATCCAACACATAATTTAACGTGGTTCCACCGACCAAACAGATCGTGTGTATGTCCACAAGAGAAGGTGGAGAAACTTTATTAAACTTTGGGAGAGGACAATAAGAAACACTTACACCTCTCACTTAGAAGATTACAAGCTTTTTGATGGACGCCTATAACGGCGAACCCTTATGGTTAAAACTTGTCACACGAATCTCTCTAAAATTGAATTTAATTTAATTGAAGGTAGCCCCAATGAGTTATTTATAGACCATAAGACTCTCCTAGTCCTATACAAACTCCATCAATACGAAAGATCACCGCCTCAGAAGAAAGAAAACTCGAATCCAACTCAAAACTGAAAACAAATCCAGGAAAGAAAACAGTCAGACCCGATATAAGTCGATTAATCATGTCTATTAGTCAACTATACATAAGCATAAGTCGACTAATCTGTCGAAAATTCGAGACCCTTACTTTCTGTTTGAAATACTAGTCGAATATACAAAGTATAAGTCGATTAATTCTTATCATAAGACTATATCAAGTATAAGTCGACTTATACTGTGCACAACTCCTTGTGCACGTCTGTTCTTTGATCTTTGAAGTTTCGTCTACCTTCACGATGTATTCCAGTCATAATCCTAACATTTACCACTCTAGCTCAAACAAGTACTCCTATATCTCGTCTTAAATCGTCTATATCAAATACTTGAGTTATAAATTCAGGAGCTACTGATCACATGACTGAAAACCGAGGTATTATGTCATCTTTTACTACTGTCTTATACTCTATAGAATTAGCAATGTCTCCTGCACATCCATCCAGGGCATTGGTACTGCCACTATCATTCGTGCCTTTCCTTATCGTCTGTGTTCTGTTTACCTTATTTTTCTTACAACTTATTATCAGTAAATAAGATCACAAAGGTTTTAAATTGTACAATAATATTTTTTCGACACATTATATATTTCAGGAGCTTGGGACGGGGAAGACAATTGACACAGAACATGACCGGAACAGACTGTATGAGCTAAAATTGACATCCGATCAGCTGGCATGGATTAGCGCTTCTACAACATTGGACTACCACTGTCGGTTAGGTCACCCTTCTCTACCTGCATTAAAACTTCTTTTTCCAGATTTAGATCAGATTTCATCTTTAGAATGTGAGTCTCATCAGCTAAAAAACATCATCGTCTGTCGTACCCTAATCAAGTCAATAAAGGCTGATAAGCAATTTGATTTAGTACATTATGATGTATGAGGACCAAGCCCGCTACCTTCAAAACTAGGATTTAAGTATTTTTATTAGCTTTATAGATGATCATTCTCGAGTCACATGAATATATCTGCTAAAATCTCGTTCTGAGGTGTTTTCCACATTTAAGGTCTTTTACGCAAAAACAAAAAATTAGTTTAATTCTAATATTAAAATTTTGAGATCTGATAATGTAAAGAATATCTGGACAACTTTAGACAATTTTTGGAATAAAATGAAATATTGCATCAATTTTCTTGCGTTTATACTCCTCAACAAAATGGGGTAGTTGAACGTAAAAAAAAGTACCTTCTTAGCATTGCTAGGACTCTTCTGTTTCATAAACATGTACCAAAAGAAATTTAGGGTGAGGCAATTTTAACTGCTTGTTACTTGATAAATCGAATGTCATCCTCTGTACCATATTCCATCATGTACCACTTCTGTTGATTTGTTCCCTTTACCTCCTAAGATTTTTGGGTCTCTCTGTTTTGTCCATAATCATAATCCTCATAAGACAAAACTTGATTATAGGTCCCTTAAAGGAATTTTTCTTGGCTACTCTAGGACTCAAAAAAGTTATAAATATTTTTTTCCCTCTATAGGTGAGTATATCTTATCTACAAATGTAACATTTATCGAGTGTAAATTAGGTTTCCATATCTCCTTCTTCTGCGTCAAAAGATGACTATGATTACTTATTCTATCAGGAGACATTATTCAATGATGTTGAGTCCACATCTGAAACTGTGACTGGTAAAAATTCACTTCGATTTTAGGATCTGCTTCAGACCTATACAAGACAAACAACTCTTGCTCATTTACCGCCACCAGCCTCAGTACTAAGCCCTGCACAAGATTCAAGTGAGATTGTCACCACTCGATTACCTGATAATTCTACTACTGATGATCTTTCCATTGCACTTCGAAAGGACAAACACACTTGTAGTCAACATTCTCTTTCAAATCTTGTTTCTTATTCTCATTTGTCCTCTCCTTTTCGTTCATTTGTTTCATCATTAGACTTATGCTCGATTCCGAAGAATGTGTCAGAAGCACTGTCTATTCCAGGATAGATTCAGTCGATGCATGAGGAGATGAAGGCCTTAGAGCATAATGAAACTTGGGAATTGGTCACACTTCTATCAAGAAAAAAAAAGTCATTCGGTGCAAATGAGTTTATACTATCAAGTTAAACCCCGATGGGTCTCTGGCTCGCTTAAAGGCGAGATTGGCTGCCAAAGGTTTCTCACAGGTGTATGGGCTTGATTATGTGGATACGTTTTCTCCAGTCATGAAAATGACATCTATGCGGATCATAGTGTCATTGGCAACGACTTACCACTGGCCACTTCATCAGTTGAGCATCAAGAATGCATTTCTCAATAGTATTCTTGATGAGAATGCTTACATGGAGTAACTACCAGGCTTTGTTGCTTAGGGGGAGTGCGCAGAAAGTTTGGATGTTGAAGAAGTCACTCTACCATCTGAAACGGTCTCCGAGAGCCTGATTTGGACGTTTTGCATCAATGATTCAAAGTTGGTCTCTGTCGAGCAGAGAAAATCACTCTTTGTTTTGGCAGATACAACATGGGAAATGATCATGCTAGTACTTCTTAAACATTGAGGTAGACAGGTCCAATAAGGGTATTCTTCTATCACAGAGGTAGTATGTACTTGACTTGCTTTTGAAGGCTGGGATGCTGAGATGCAAGAGTATTGATTCTCTGATGTATATGAATATGAAGTTGTTATCAGATCAAGGAGAAACTTCTTGAGGATGTTGGGAGGTAAAGGAGATTGGAGGGAAAACTGAACTAACTGACGGTGATCAAACCAGAGATCACATTCGCAGTCAGCGTGGTGAGTCAGTTTTTGTCAGCACCGAAGACCACTCATTTGAAGTCAGTAATGAAAGTTTTGAGGTATCTGAAGAAAGTTTCAAAGAGAGGACTTATCTATTCAGATCATGGACACGTAGTGTTCTAAATGGCGGCCACAGCGGCTATATCGGCCAGGAAAATTTATCGGAGATGGGGATATATCGGGGATATTTTCAAAAATCGGATGTTAAAATCGGACTGTAAATATACATATCTTCTTGTCTTAAATCACATCTCAATAAGACAATATATGCATAAATTATATAAATCTATATAAAACATCATACTTATATGTTTAAGATATACTTAACTCGATAACTTGCATTAAGCCTATGAATCCATAATCATTATCCACGTGTAGAATCTTCAAAAATGCCACATTGTCACATCACTCGAATTACCCAAATACCTAACCTAGAAATTGGGTGTAAAACGCTATATCGGGTTCAAAATCGCCGAAATTGCGGTCGATATATTGGGTCCATGCCTATTTCTCAGCGATTTTGAATGAAAAACGCTATAGCGGTTTGGATGTGCCAAATCATTGCGGTTAGGTGCCGTAAACGCAATATTGGCGCAATATCGGGGTTATATCAGGGATATTTAGAACACTGTGGACACGCTCAAGTAGCAAGTTTCTCAGATACAAACTAGGCAGGGTGCCTTTTTGATAGGAGGTCGACCATAGGATACTGGTTTTTCTTGAAGAAAATTTTGTGTCATGCAAAAATAAGAAGTAGAGTGTGATATCTTGGTCCAATGGAGAGTCAGAGTACAATGCAATGGCAAATATGACATTAGAGCTAATATAGATCAAAGATTTACTGATAAAGATTGATTCCTCGTCCCGCTCGGGTGTCCCATGAGACTGTATGATGTGATAACATGACAACGGTTAGCAGTTCTTCTTATCAAATTACTTCTTATCAAATTACTTAGTAAAACAAGGATAGGTTTTATATGTGACAAGCTGAGCATATATTATGCATATGCTTCAATTTAATGGGAAGTGTTAGAAAATTGTATAACAAGTGATATATGAGTTATATTATATGAGTAGAATAAGAATAGGATTAGATTTAGATTTTTTTTTTTTTTTTTGTATCGATATAATATAAATTAAAGATCTCTCTCTCTCTCTCTCTCTCTCTCTCTCTCTCTCATAATATAAATAAAAGATTCCGCCCCCCACCCCCCCCCCCCCCCCCCACCCCCCCTCTCTGGTACAACAGTAACAGTTGTCACATCAACGGTCCTGACTTGGTGCAAGTTGACAGTATCACATGTAATGAAAAAAGTGAGGTTGATTCATGCATGTGTTCCTTGAACTAGCTTTCACATCCAGGATATAAGATATATGATGAGAGAAACATAGGACCTAAAGTAAGCAGTCAAAAAAACAGATCACATTCATAATTTCCCTAAACTCAGTACAAATGAAGTAGTTGCAGTTATACTTCCAAAAGGAAAAAAAAGATCACATTCATAATGGTCTTCTTATCTTCCTTGAATGGAGGAAATGGCACATAATGAAGCTAATAGACAGTATAGTTATAAACTCAACAACAGACTACTAACCATTTCATCTCAGTCCCTGCGATGCTGCCGCTGGTGGTGGTATTGGTGGTCCGGCCTCTCTTTTGCTGCCTGCGGCTGTGAACGCACATTCGGAGTTGGAGCGAGTGGGCTCCCGTGACCATGAGCCGAGCGATCAAGGCTTGCTGATGGGCTGTGGTGTAGATGAGCCGGGGACTGTCTAGATCCACCAGGGTGTGGGTACGGGCCATGAGGTCTGTCATACCGGGCTGGACTCTGCCAACCTCGGTCAGAAAATGATCTCCCGAGATTTGGACTCCTTGCTGCATGTGGTGAATTGCTGTGGTTGTAAGGGCTATTACCTCGTCCAGTAGCTGTGAGCAGCGTAAATTGAACCATGTTCCGTGCCTGGCGGACCATCATCCCTCTGGCGGTCGTGGTAATGCCCCCTGTGGGTGTCTGATGATCGGTAACCAGAAACAGCCCCATACTCAGTACTTGGCGGGCCATCATTCCTCTGGTGGTCTGAGTACTGTGATCTCTCAGAGTCCAATAAGCAGGTTGGTCGGTGGTGGGGCGATTTCTAAATACAGTGCTCCACTTTAGCTTCCTCACCAGCAAATATAGTGATTCCAGAAGGCAAATCCTCATCTTCGACCTCAACTGCAGGAATTATTAATATATAAGAAAACCTTTAGTTCGGCACATCATTGATATCAACAAATTTCAAGTTAAAAGTTGGTGTAAATTCTAGCATTGTAATTTTCATTTTTATTGTACAGTAGACATATATAGCTAATACTGTCTCAAGTTTCAAGTTCATGTACAGGTTCAGTATATCAGTATGCTCCTCTCAGATCTGAAGCTATCTATCCACCGAACAAAAAAAGCACTTTTGAAAAATGAACCCCAAAATGAAAGAAGAGATTGTTTGCGTTGTCATAAGCTGTATGTCTGCAGTATCACCTGTATATTGGAGATGGCATCAAAACATAGTAGTAAAGCTAATAATCAAGTGTTACAAACTTGAAGAATTGGGATTTATAACTATATAAAATGAATATATTATCTCAGGCAGGTAAGCCTTTGTTGCCATATTAACCCATTATCACAAAGTTAATAAAATTTATGTAAAATTTTGGAGTTGCTCCTTGTTACTAATACAAAAAAAAAGCATTAAAGTATATACAAAAATTAAACTTCGGAAAGGACAAGGTCTCTAACAGAATGAATAATTCCTATGAAGATAATAAGTAAATCACTATTCGAAAGAAAAATAAACAGGAATCAGGCTTGATGTACCTAGATATCCTGGTGGGTACCCCAATTCACGCATCCGATGCAACCAAGGAGGTGGATCCAATTCCTGCACGGAAACAATATGTACACTGTAAAACTGTAAAAGTATGAAGAATCTCTGTATTGCAACTTACAACTGTGACCCTGGTTTTCTGTTTAGGACTTTGGCAAATCTTAGTCTGGGTATCAGCTTAGGATCTTTATTTTTGTATCAGGTATTAGTCCTCATTTTTGGTATCAGTATTGGCTATGTTGCACGAACACAACCATACTAATATGGACACGACACGCTAACATGTGACAAATTTAAAAAAATACAAATGACATGTGTGTCTAACACGCATGTTTGACACCACGCAACTTAATGATAAGAGTGTCCATACTACATAGTGTATTAGGACTTTTGGTTGATTTGGTTACTTTGAATGGGAATAACGGATCTTTGGTATCCATGGATTAATTTTTTTTAAATATTATTAAGAATAGTAAAGATAATTAGCAAGGCTTTTACATATTTTTCAGAGTAGTTGATGAAGTTTAGACTAGGTTCGAATGAATTATTGTCGATTGAAATAGCTGATGCACACACACATTGAGTTTACTAAACTCATAGTAATTAAGTATTTATAAGTTTCAGATAATTAATTATCTAAATTACCTTGGTTGTAGTCCTTTTTTTTTTTATGTTTATGGCAGATCGGCCAGGAGGGTCAATTTCCAAGCTGATGTGGCCATACGTATTGGTAACAACCGAGCTCTGAGACCTTGTTTTCAGTTCAAGATACAGAAATATACAAAATGTCCCTCATTTACAATAGTGGGTGGAATTTAAATATTGTGCCCTCGACTTTGTCGCTGATAGAATTTGAGGTCAAATAATGTACCATACACTCCCCTCTAATAGGATCCAAGATCAATTTAAGCATCATACTACCATCCGCTTCTGCACTAATAGGATTTGCAATCAAAGTTTTGGGGGAAGAAATTAAAACATGAAACTTCCTACTGAGCAGTGTTATTTGTGCTCACATGTTTAAACCACCAAAAACTAAGAAATATCTCCTAAAACATGATTACACACGCATCAAATGGCATTGAACAAATCTTTTTGTTCTTTCTTTCTACAAATGTCTGTTTTGAAACTTCTGTGGCCAGTTGATACTTGGGTAAAACACATTAAAGGCACTAGTTTTCTGATTTTAGGCTTTTAGCAAAGTTTGAATATAGTAGAACTAATGGTGTGATTTTGAATTTTGGAAGGTCTAGATATTGCACAATCATATACTTGGCAATATTATTTTCAGTTCATGCATGGAAAAGTTAAGTTGTATGAAGAAATTGATATTAAACTAAAATTTCCAGCGAGTTATTCATGGACAGCAGCAATTTCTAAAAACTAAATTAAGAAAGAAATAGAATACACCAATTCTTTAAATGACATCCATTGGTGCAGAGACTGTATGTAAACAAATGCTGCTCTCTGTGTTGAAAAAAATATCTTGCATCCAATCAGTCCAATGTGAAAATAGCCCAGTTTGGTGGTTGATGGATTTAGTAAAAAAGAACATAAGGTATGGGATTAGTCCACATCGAGCAAAAAGATAAAAGGATATATGGTTATATAAAGTTAAAAAATGTTTAGATCCAACATTCAATAAGTGGTTTCCCCTATCGCTTCAATCAGATACCATGTTTATAGCCATTCAATTGTTTAAATCTCCCCAGTGAGCTGCAAGCAAATTTCTGACAAGTGATATAAATCAATGTTCATGATTAGTTTGGCCTTCAAGCATGGTTCACAGTCGCGGTCTCGGCTGCCGACTCGGCGGGCACTGAGACGGATCAGTCTCGGCGATTCGGATCGGTATCGGGCGATACGCGCAAAACGTTATATAGAAAGCTCAAAAAATTCTGAAAAAATCACGACAAATCTTAAAAAAATATAGACATCCACATTCATGTATCACATATCCAAAATATATCACCTAACATACTAAACATAAAGCGAAAGTATAAATACACGCGTCGTCGGTATAAGCATATCAAAATACATGCACAACATGGTAAATTGCACAAACTACATTCATAAATACATGCTAATGTAGTTATTTCCACATTGAATTGCGATGAGGCACAAAATTATCATCATAATGCCGAGTCGACCGAGTCAACTCCAATTCTCGACATAGTCGGTCTCCTCTGAGTTGAGTCGACCGACTCGTGACTCGGACTCGTCTCGAAGCGGGCCGAGACGGATACGACTCGGCCGACTCGTCTCCGACTCGGCCGAGTCTTTGAACCGTGCCTTCAAGACATCGATTGGACATCATCTCCACTGGATACAAGCCAAGATGGAGTTTAACGAAAAGGTTCAGCATCAAGTCAGCTCAATGGGGAAAATAATTCATTTTGCATAGTTTATAGGTTTAGTAAAAAGGGATATGTAGCATGGGATTAGTCCCGCGTCGAGTAAGGAGATAAAAATATAGACGGTTAAAGTTTGGACCCCGAGACTCCATAAAGGGTTCTCCCTTTTGGACAAATCTGGTTGGTTCAAGTCTATTAGTCATGCTGTCATGTTTAAATTTCACTAATTGGGCCTTAAGAATTCCTAATACTCTCAATGCAAATTAACTAATAGATGGAAATTAGATCCATGCATCTAATATCAGTAATTCTAAGGTAATGCTAAACATCAAGAAATAAGATGAGACAATTTTGTGCAACTGTAAAAAACAGCATCATCAATAACCAACAAATATCTGAACTGAAAGTAAAAGGTTTATTACCCCCATACCCAAGCATTCTCTTGTTTCAGGAGTCAGAAATCCAGTTTTCAAATCATCAAATTTCCCTGGAGATTTCTGATAATATCGAACTTGGCCCTGAGAACCCGGGGTAGTATTCTGTTTTGCATTGTGCAGTTTGCGAGCATTGTTGATTGCAGCATTATCACGGGGCTGGGGGCACTCCTTCAATGAATGATTGTAGGAGCCACAATTGAAACAGCGAGAAGCTTCCAGGGTCTCCATCCTGCTGTTCAGTAAACCGAAAGAGAAAAGAAGTGAATAATTATCATATACAATGTAGGAAAGAAGAGCATGTCATTTTGATGATTGCATGCTCGTAACTGCTGAGAAAAATCCACTGTACAGTGTACCAAAAAAAACTATAGCAGCACTGATTAAAAGGGCCAAGTCATAGAGGAAATTAAAGTAACCGAAAAATTGACAGGAATAGCAAAGAGTACGCCAAAAAAAATGTACTGTTAGGAATATATGGAAGATAATTCCGGTATTATCTGGTTTAAGGACGGAACACTATTATCTACAAAGACCACGACAGAGATAAATTTAACTACACATATTATATTCTGTACAAGGCAACAAAATTCTGTTTTTGAAACACAGAGATAACATAGGAATTTGCAACAGGTTACAAGTCATTAATTTCCACATTCCAGTAGCCATACCATCAGACCTTGCATACTCTATTTGTGTCCAGCTTTATGGAACTTCCATAAAAATCCAACTACAGGCATACAACAACCCTTTATAACTCCTTCATCAGACTTCGGTACAAGTCAATTCAGGTGTTTGCCATTTCTCCTAGTGATCCTAGTGAACACAAAACCCATGTCTCTCCTAATAGAGGCCCCATTTAGCTTTTGGGTTTTATATGTTTATGCCATCCTGATTAGTTCTTCATAAAGAAAAAGGGAAGTTCTATCCTTCCTCTAGTATATTCATTCCGAACCTTCTTCCCAGTATGAAGTATCACAATGCATCTATATTTCTCAAATCAATAAATAAATAAATATAAGTATACTTAGATAAAAAATTCACCACATGTACTACATTCTCATCTTTGCCATGTCAAATTTCCATATATGAAGCAATCAAAGTGAAAAAAAAAAACTAGTTGCACAAGATATCAAATTCTAAAAAGTTGATAACTGCAAATTAAATGAATATAACTAGTCAGAGAGAATGTTGGCCAACTCAAAACAAGAAAATATGAGATAAGACTTGTGTCATACCAAAAGGATTCAAGGCCGAATCCTTCCCACTCAAATACCAACATCTGACATTCGAATACAAGATCCACTCCGTTCAAGTTGATCTATATTATTTCAAGTATCTATAAACCAAAAATCAAGTATTTTGAGTACTTTTTGCCCATACATCAAGTAGGGAAAAAACAGACGGTCTAAATAGTGAGTTGGTTAATTTAACTGTGTAGAACATTTGAAACCTAACAAAAATTGGTTTGTAGGGATTTTTAAATGTTTAGATCTTAATCAAATGGCCGGAACGAGAATTTGTATATGTCTAAAGAAATAGATCTAACCAACTCACTACTTTCAGCCGTTCATTTTGCGCCGCTTGATGGATGGGCAAAAAGTATTTAAAACACTTGATTTTTTGTTTATAGATACTTGAAACAATATAGATTAACTTCAACAGAGTGGACCTTGTTTTCGAATGTCGGAGGGTTGCATTTGAGTGGGAAGGATTCGGGCTCAAATCCTTTTTGAAGAACACAAGTCTTATCTCATCAAAGTGCAAAAAAAAAAAAAAAAAAAAAGTTGTACAAGACATCAAATTCTAAAAAGTTGATGATTGCAAATTAAATGAATATAATGAGTCAAAGAGAATATTGACCAACTCAAAACAAGAAAATATGAGCTGTCCTTAAAAAGTGACAAGACTATTAAGACAAGGATAATCTAGTAAAGTACCTCTGCAATTAATTATAATTATTAATTACATCATGGGGCTACTCTGGGTTAATGATGGTATCATTTGCATCCTTGTGCTCCACCTCGTAAGTTATGTGATACTCATAACTTGACATGCAGATTTTTAATTAGTTTTGAATGGATCAATATAAACTTTTGTTGTTATGTAAAACATTTACGTAGGAAATAAGTCATAGAGTGCTGGTTTAGGTCCATGTTCTGCAATTTCAACAACGTGTATCTAATTGTGGTTTCCAATAAAATTTCCATTAGAGTGTATGTTGATTGTTGAGATTCTAAACCCTCCTCAGGGAAACTCCACTGTGGATCCATTTTCTTATGTTATTCCTGGTTAGTGAATTGAATAAAAGTTGCCTAAAACTTGACTCGGTTTTCTATATCTCCTCTCCATCTCACTGTTTTGAAAATCTAAACCCAAAGCTACTGTTTCTCCATGTTTATCCTCCATATCCATTCTTCTATATTATGTAACACAATTGGGACACTTCATCCAAACAGATAAAATGATCATCCAGTATTGCAGCAAACATATCTACCACCCCCCCTTCCCCGTGTGTGCCTGTTCCGGTTTTAATCCTACAGAACTATGAAATTCATGTCTTTAATCCCTACACCACTGTCGTAGTTCTATAAAATCTATAATATCTACATATCAAATTCTACCCTATAACTAAACCAAAATCTATGTGAAGAACCCCAGGTAAAGCTGAGAATGTGAAATGAGATTTTATCTCACTGTTTTAGTTAATGAGATCTAAAATATATAAGTGCTGAAAGATCATTGTGCCCATATATAATGTTTAATATATGTTCAGCTTGATCACAGAGGTGCTGAAAGAAAAATGATTAAAAGGGTCAAATCTATGATTAAAAGAATAAGAAATTGGTAGATACATGATTATCTATATGAGGATATCGTATCAAGTACACAAGAGAAAGAAGTAGCAGAAGTTTCTTTCACAAAACTATCTCCAGAAGGGGAGTCGGATGTATTTTTGCTAATTCTGGATAACAAGGAACACCTCTCGAATCAGCTGAACCACCAAGGGAAGTTGAACCCAATGTATATCCACGATCATAGAGAGGTACTGAGTAATTATCCAGTTGTATGCTTTTAATATCTGCATTTCTTGCTTGGTTGTCTACCCCAAATGACTTCAATCAAGAAAGAAAGAAGATAGCTAGCTATAAGTTTACAAGAAACATAATGAAAAAAAGGCCAAAAACATAAACATCCCAGGGAACTATGTACACAGAAAGACAATAATGCATATTTGATCAATGAAAAGGACCTTGCAGACAAACAATTGATAAAGGTCCCAGAAAAAGGATGTAGTTACATTTATGAAGAGACTACCTGCCCAAAAAGTGAAAAGGGAATAAATGTTTTTAAATGAAGAAAAGGGCAGAAATATGCTAATAGAGAAGATGGAATATTAGGAAAACTGTGGCATATAGGAAGTATTTAAAGAATTTGACATCTTACATACATACTCCATGACATGAAAGGGTTCAGTATCTGTAACATTCATATTTGGAATGAGGACTTTCAATACTATGGGCCTGTTTATTTTGCTGCAAGTGGCTGCAAGTCGTAAGTCGTAAAATAAGAATGTGAAAAATGAACTGTAGCAGGAAAAATATATTGTGTTTTACGGTGTTTGATTGGTAAAGTGAAAGTGTAAATGAGAAAGTATATTGTACTTTACAGTGTTTGATTGGTAAAGCGAAAGTGTAAATGAGAAAATATATTGTGTTTTATGGTGTTTGGCTAGTAATGTCAAAGTGTAAGTAGAAAAGTTGACCACAAAATTAACTGTAGCAGTGATTTAAATATTACAAATAATATTAAATTAAATCTACTATTAAAAATTATATTGTATTGATAAATTTGAGATAAAATATTATATTTTTAATATTTATTTATAACAATAATATTTATAAAATATTAGTATAATTAGTAAAATATTATTAAAATATTAACTAAATAAATAATTATAATTTTTTAACAAAATTTAAAGAACATTAATAAAATTTTAAGAATACTAATAAAACATAACTATTAAAAAATCTTAAGAAAAATAATAAAATATAGTTATAATATTATAATATTAAAAATACTTAAAATTATTATAATATTAAATTTTATTGTAATATTATAAAAATATAAAATTAACAAAGTAAAATATAATTATAATATTAATAATAAAATATTATTATATTATTATAATGAATTATTATAACAATATTAACATAATAAAATATTAATATAATAATAAAGTATATTATAATATTAATAAAGTAATTATTTATATTAAAAATAGATAAATTAAATATATAGTAAATTTATATTAAAGCATAATATTGTTATATTAATAAAATATTAAATCTAAATAAAATATTAAAAATGGTATAGATATTAATAAAATAATAAAGTATTAAATAACAATATTAAATAAAAATAATATATTAAAATAATAAAATATTAAATATTAAAATAATATTAAAAATAATAAAAGATTAAAGATTAAAAATATAAAATAATAGAAATTAAACATTATTAAAAATATTAAAAATATTAAATATTTAATTATATTAAATTATATATTGATTATTAAGTAACTGCTTTAGACTGCAAGTGTACTACAAGTGAAATTTTCATGACTGCAAGTGAGAAAATAAGAGTTGTGTTTTGCAAATTGTTTTTCAGCGAAACAAACGAAAAATGGAAAAGAAGTTTTACAACTTACGACTTGCGACAACTTGCAGCAAAACAAACAGGCCCTTATGTAAAAGGTCAAATCATGTTGTTTGCTAGTTATAGTTGTTAGAAATACGAAGTGAGTAAAACCTGGAAACCAAAGGTATATAAATTTTGGATTTAACAAGTGCCCAAATCCTAGATGTTGCAGGACTCAAGATAATATCAAATTGGTATACACAGAGGTGCCTGATAAATGAAGTAGTTACTTAGACTGCATTTCACCATACGTGACCTCCTCCCTGGATTTGAAAGGAAATGCAAACTGGATCGTATTTAAAGTTCTCAAACTATGCACTGAACGTATTTATTACAGAAAGCATTAATATTGAATATAGCTTGCACTTGCAGGTCAACTTAATAGTGCACTGGACACAATGCCTTCTGCAATTTTCAGCTTGAAGAAATTTTAATGGGAAAAAGCGACAACTTTAGTTGGCTCTCTTAAAAAGGTCAATGGAAAGTACATGTCTTGTTTCTAAAGAATCATTCACATACTAAGGTGTCAGCAGATAGATTTACATCTTCCTCTTCATTTTTACTATTTTACCACTTGGGCATATTTTCTTATTTCTAAATTTGGAATAATTGTGTAAGAAAAGTTATATATATGATATTTGGTGGACCAAAGAATTCCAATGTAATTCTCTAACTCTTTTTTTTTTTTTTTTTTTTTTTTTGCATTTCAAAGTGCAACTAGCTAATAAGATTGTCAAAACCAAGAAGTTTGGATTACTTTATTAAATTGATTAGGTTGGATCTTTAAATCAATTTATATTAAGACAAAATTAAATGTTTAATTAGCATAATACATTCATTATATATCATAAGTTAATTTTTTTTACTTAACCTTCTATTTTTTGGCATACAATTATGCATAAAATGTTTCACATGCACAGCACATGACTGTGTGTATGTGTGTCACTGCCATCTTAATGCGGTGATTGAGTATCCTAAGGACCTGAAGGATTTAAGCATAAAAGGAAAAGAGACAAAAGAAAAAGAAAAAATCAATATTGAACACACTGTGCAAAATCAATATCTAAGGTAAGTCCTATATGAGGGCAAGACCACTTGATGACATACAGCCACGATCTTGGCGCTTATATTATCGTTGGCGAAGACGCGTGGATTCTACGTGGTTTTAGGTTTGAGTCAGGGTCTGTATCCTTTATTTCAAGCTGAGTCAAGTGTATTTTTCTTTTTTTTTTTTTATTAGTCTTGTTTTCTCTTTTTAGTATCACATAGGTTGTGAGAAGAGATCTTCATTTTGTATGTAAGCACAAGTCAAATAAAATTGTAATGATTTTTTGATTAATGAAAAATTGGATTATTTTCTTAAATGAAAATTTCCCTCTTGAATTTGGAGTGTGAAGTCCAATTCAAATAGGTTTTGGTGTGAAGCCCTAACCTCTTTATCCCTTCTCACTCTCTCAAAACCTAATCTCCATTCTAATCCTCTTCACAAAACCCTAATCTCAATTCTAATATTCTCCTCCAAAACCCTGCTTTTTCAATCCCTCTTTCAACCCTAATTTCTCTTTTCCCAAAAATCTCAGAAAATCCCAGAAAAATAGAAAAACAATTTACTATAGCAAATCCTCTAAAATCTCCCAATAATTCCAAGAAAATTAGAAACAACATTGTTTCTCTCTCTTCTTCTCTCCCACAACCAAATTCCCAGTTCTCACCTCTCGACGATCTGCGTGTGATTCATGGTTCAAAGTCGCGGTGTCGGCCGCCGACTCGGCGTGCACTGAGACACATCGGTCTCGGCGTCTCAAATCGGTCTCGGCGTCTCGGATCGATCTCGGGCAATACGCGCAAAATGCTACATAAAAAGCTCAAAAAAATCTGAAAAATCATGACAAATCATAAAAAATATAGACATTTGAAAATATAATGATTTGAGAGGTAAATTTAGAAATATGAAAGGTTTGAGAGGTAAAGGGAAATATGATGATTTGAGGGGTAAATTTAGAAATATGAAAGATATGATGAGTAAATATAAAATAAATCCAAATAAAAAAAAGAAAAAATTATGTTAATTGTTAAAAGACAGAGAGAGATCAGGTGAAAAGGGGAGGGGAGAGAGAGATCGGAGGGAGGAAGGGGGAGAGAGAAAGAGAAAGGAGGGAGAGAGACAGAGAGAGAAATCGGAGGGAGGGAGAAAGAGGGAGAGCGGGAGATAGGAGGGAGGGACTTTGTCTCTCTCACTCCAATCTCTCTCCCCGCTCAGAACTCACAGCGAATTTCATGGCAGTCTCCCTCTCTTGGTCTCATGACGGTCTTAAGGGCGATGGTGACGACATGTAAGTGAATTTTTTCTTTACCCCCGTTCCCCTCTTTTTTCTGGATCTGGATCGGTCCCTTTTTCCCCTTTTTTTTGACTGACTCGGCCCGAGTCGCACGGGACTCGGTTGAGTCGGTCAAAAATCAAAGCTCAGGCAACTCGCGTCACGGTCTCGTCGCGGTGCCCGATAAGTCGGAGATGACTCGACCGAGTCATCTCCGACTCCGCCAATACTTCGAACCCTGCTGTCATTTCCCTCACCGGCCTCCTTGCAAGGCCGATTCCTCCCTCGTCACCGCCACCGCCGCTCTACTTCTATGCCCCTTCCTCGCTAGCACTCCAGACCACAGCTAGCATCCATCGTCTCTTCTGCCTTGACCCTTCGCTGACCTGATCCCAAGGCCACGCTTTATCAAAATGTCAGCGCCCATACTCTTCCACCTCGCCCTCGTGCTCTGCCCAAGCACAGCCAAGACATTGGACCACCACCGCCGGTGCCCTCGCCCCGTGCAACAGCGCCAGCACCTCCACCACCTCTCCAAGTCACGCCCATCCTCGTTGCCCTACTGACGTTAGCACCGTCGCCTGTTCCATGTCTGTCTCGACCTCCGTCATGTCCCCGACGTCCTTATCGCCGAACTTGCCCGCATCATCTTTATGGGCGTCGCAGCAGAACATAAGTGTGTGAGCACAAGACCAGACTGGTTTGGGCTCTCAACAACCTGACCCGTTATCGCCTGTCAACCTGATCCACGTCAACTTAAGAGCAGACCCGGATTCGCAATGGTGCAGACCCGATCCACGCTACGGTTCCGACCCGATAAGCAAAACAGACCCATTTGTAGATCCGGTTTCATTTTCGGACTGTTTCTCAATCTTCCAGAGTCTAGCTCGCGTGATTCTTAAGACATTGGAACCGTGAAAGCCAGAGCTATTAATGTGAAATAAAATGTGGACATTTGTAATGTATATTTGATTGTTGTTATATTGATTTCAAGAATAAATATTATACTGATATACATATATTTATAATTTTTGGAAGACTTAGCACAAAGAAATAAATCTGAGCAAATCAGACAATCTATCCATGCAAATCTGTCCAGGAAAAGAAAGCATGAAAATCAAATAATTTCAGTCAAGCAAATCATGAAATTCTCCAAATCTCAACAAATTCAAGCAAATCAGGCCATACTTGGAGAAGAAGAAATGGACTTTCAAAAGGCTATAAATATAGAATCTACTCCAAGAAGAAAAAAAGAAGCAAGCAGTGTGAGTTGAGCCCTAGATTGGAAAAGTATTGATGCCTACCATCGTCATCGTCTTCATTCTTCCCCGAAGCTCCGACCACGACTGCTACAGTTCAATAAGCATTTCTTTCCGCCTTCTGTTATTTTCTTTGTAGTTTTCTCTTTTTCCCTCCTTGTAAACTCAAACTTGAGTGATCTTTTTAATAAAAAGTTATTTTTCTGTCTCCTTTCTCTTGATTTCTTAGTTTAGTTTGACTGCTTTCATAATTTAGATCTACTGCTTTTCTAGATTAGATTATTATTTTTTAGAGTAATATTTCTTCTTTTCTTTAGTTATAGGCAAAAATAACTCTCTAAATTTGGTTTTAAAAGAAAAGAAAAAAATAACTCGCATAAAAATTTAGAATGTAGCTTGGAAATTCAGATAAAAATTAAGGTGTACTTTTCTTCGTTTTCAAATTGTGATTTGATACTCTATCTTGCCCTATATTAGGATTGACTCAACGATTTGCAAGGTAGTTTTACTTTGATATCGATATCTTGCAATACTCTTACTTATATGCATCTAATTGCAGGATAAAAATCTTCACACACACACAAAATAAAAGTTATCAAATGGCGTTGTTGCCGGTTTGAGGCCAAGGAACCACACACATCTTTATCCTTTTCTAGAATTTCTCAACAGATGAGCTGCTTTAACTCCGTTTTTTTCTAATATTTTCACTCGACTCGAACTTTAGGTAGTTGCCATTAATTTAGAAAAATAAATAAATAAATTGGTGCTTTTCTTTCCACACCATTAATACCACCATCAAGATCTTAAAAAACGAAAAAAATAATGAAACACTTTGCTTGTGACATTTGCTTTGAATTGATTTGTGCATTAGCATAAGTCGATATTTTTGCATAAAAATATTTTAAGGGCACAAACCCCAACAACATACTGTTAGGATTTCATCACCTGTCTGTGGCCACAAACAATTAAATTTCTTGCATTTGTAGATCCCTAGATTTAAAACATTTAAATATAAATATCTATTTTTAGAGTCACCTAGGGTTTACAGGCTCATAGGACCTCTGTACGGAGTAGGGCTTTGGTAAGTCCGATGAGTGTATTCAAACTTGTGGTGTCTAAAAAGATCATTTCCTCGTTGTAACGACTACAATGAACTGGTATTTAAACAGGCCTGAAGCTACACCACTCATTGGGGGATTAACTAGCCATATTTTTGGGTGCCTTGTACCGGTACATCCTTACTCTGCTATCCCGAAAGAATTGGGAGTGGTCTAGTATAGGGAGTTTTTTCCTCTTAATCCCTAGAAAACAAATTGCAAGTCTTAAATTTAAAAAGATAAATCTCAAACCAATTTTGGTGTGTTTGTTGTTTGATTGTTTGTTTGAGCCATTATATGCCTGATTGGATACATTTGGGTACTCGATTAGTCTGTTGTCCTAGCGAATCAGATTTTCTCATTGAATGCAACAATCATTTGGATGTCATGGGTCACAATAGTGACACTAGGATTCATGAACGACAACTCATGGATTATTTCACTCCTGTCATTGCCAATCTTCGAATTGTATAGTTCCCCCATGGTTGAGGCTACCCAATTCGAGGTCCGTCCAGCCACAATTTCTATGCTCCATAGTTTTCATGATTTGGACCAGGAAAGTACCTATACCCATCTAGAAAAAATCCTTGTTGTATGTAATACCTTCAAGAATCAGAACATCAGTGCACATGGAATTCGCCTCCGTCGTTTTCCCTTTTCTCTTCATGATTCTACCACCTGATGGCTCGATTCTCTTCCTCCAAATTCTATCATTTCCTCGGATGAACTGGTCAAAAAAATTCATGACCAAGTACTACCATGTTAGTCTCATAAATTAAATGTGAAAGCCATTCAAGAGTTTAAGCAAAAATCTACTGAGCAATTCCCTTAAATATGGGACAGATTCCAAGATCTCCTTCGATGTCCCCACCAAGGCATCGATAAGAGTCAGCTTGTTCAATATTTCTATAATGGCTTAATCTCCCTCTCGTACTTTGGTGCAATCATGCACAAGGAAAATTCATACAATTGACTCTGACAGAAGCTTACACATTTCAAATGGAATTAGAAGAAGATATGCAAATATGGGGTTCTGGGTTAGATTAATCTGATCAAGTAGCTAACTGAGAAGGCATGTACAGATTAAATCAGACTCTGAACTTAAATATATTCTACATAGCTTGACCAAGACAGTTGAGAGTCTAGCATATAGTATTAAAGAATCCAAGTCCAATTCTGCCCTATTTGTGAAGTCCAATCTGAACAACATATTGATCCGTGTCAATTATGTCAAATGGTTGATCACACTGCGCTACATTGTCCATATCAAACCTCTCCTCCCCTTCAAGATGAGCAAGCTTGTGTTTTCTCGAACTACAGGCCTCCTACTGCACACACTTTTAGGAACATGTACCATCCTCATATGCGATACTGCCCGAATTTCTTATGGCGGCCGAATCGGCCACAAATGTAAAGACCTAATGCGTCAGGTTTCAACTAGCAGCATCTGAACTTCAGCCAGTTCTGCCAAAATGCTAACCAAGATGCGTTGTTAGACATAGTTACAAATCAAACTGCTTCTCAGTTCAATCAATCTTTCTCATCCTACAATCAGATCCCTCATCTAAATCAGTTGCCCCACCTTTCAACCAATTTCATAATCAGTTCACTCCTATGAATCAAGCCATTTTGCCAGTCCACAACTTTTGTATTCCCCTAAACTGAATAATAGTCATGCTCTTGTACACAAATTCCATATCTTGCCCCTCAGAAACAAAAGCCGAGCATGGATGAAATGTTTCCTCAACTCCTTAGTATTAGCGAATTGAAAAAAGGCTAAATTATTTAGAGAGTGAACGAAAGAGGAAAATTTCCTAGACAACCTGTGGCTATTCCTCGAGGGACAATACAAGATAATGTCTTTGCCGTAGAAAACACTTCTACTGAATCCCTGAAAGCTATCATCAGACTCTTCTCTGGTCAACTTGGTCATGAAGTTCAATATCCATCTCATTCAAAACTTTTGCAAGATTTATTCCACCTTCTCCTCCTCCTTCCGTCCCTATGTTCAGCTCAATTATGCCACTTCACCTTATTCAAATCAAACATCTCATCTTCCTAAGGCTCCTTACCTTGATAGACTTGCCCCGGCTCACAATGCTCAGTTGTTTGAAAATATTAGGAAGATCTTCGAAAATGTAATCAATATCCCATTCCTGACTGCTATCCAACATGTTCTGGCCGATTCTAAATTTCTCAAAGATCTTTGCACCATTATGAGAATGACGCAAGTACATCGCGATGTCTTCATTGCCACATCTGTCCTAAATTCTGGTGGTGTTGTCAAGTGTGATAATCCAAGAACCACTTTGGTTACTTGTAACATTGGTGACAATTGCACCACTAAAGCTCTCATCGATCTCGGAGTCAGTGTAAATCTATTGACTTTCTGGATGTACAAAGAACTTGGACTCACTAATTTGAAACCGGTTAATCTGATACTTCAATTAGCTGACCGTTATGTTATACACCCACGCGGTATCATAGAGGATATTCTCGTCAACGTCTCAGATTTTTACTATCATGTTGACTTCATTGTCGTGGACACCCAATCGACAGACAATCATGCGCCCATCATTCTCAGACGTCCATTCTTAGCCACTACAAATGGAACAATAATAGTGCAAATGGAACAATGACGCTCGCTTTAAAATGTGACTGCTGAGGTAAACATTTTCAATCTCATGCACAAACAAGATGATTTTCGTATGGTGGAAGTGTTTGCATGATTGATTGCTTTGTCTCCTACTTCTTTGATGAATTATTTCCAATGGACCCCAATTACACCGCTTCTTGATCTTTCCACAATCGATGTTGCTCTGTCACCACCATCTACTAATGATTAATGTTCTTCCTTTTCTGATTTGTCATCCCCAATAAGGTCCCATTCTGTCTGCAATACTGTGTCCAAGCCTCACCTGAAATTGAAACAACTTCTATCTGATCTAAAATATGCTTTCCTCGATTCCAAATCTCAGTTTACAGTCATCATTGCTTTTGATCAATCGCCACAACAAGAGTGCACGTGCAATCACAAATCTACAATAGGTTGGTCGCTTGATGATATCCATGTAATAAACCCTTCTATTTGCACCGATCGTATCCATTTGGAGGACCCAGTCAAAACATTGAGAGAACCGCAGAGACGGCTTAATCCCATTTTGAAGGAAGCTATTCGGACCAAAATTCCCAAACTCCTTGATGTGGGTACATTTAACCCATTTTCTATAGTCGCTGGATTAGTCCAGTTCATGTGGTCCCTAAGAAATCTGGAATTACGGTAGTCGAAAACAAATTTGAGCTCGTGCCTAAGCGTATTCAGACCGGGTGGAGAGTTTATATTGACTATCGCAAGCTAAATGCCAGCACATGAAAGGATCATTTTTCCTTATCATTCATTGATCAAATGTTGGAACATTTAGCTGGACATGAATACTACTTTGGATGGTTACTCAAGCTATAGTTATATCGCAATCTCACCTGAGGACCAAGAAAAACCCACTTTCACATGTCCCTTCGGAACATATGCATACCGACGCATTCAGTTTGGTTTATGCCATTCTCCGGCCACCTTTCAACGATGTATAAAGAGTAGTTTCTCGAAATTTTCATGGACGATTTTTTCCATTCATGGATCTTCTTTTGATGCTTGTCTATCTCACTTAGAGTCATCCTCACTCGATGCGAAGAAAAGCGGTTAGTTCTGAACTAGAAAAAAATGCCACTTTATGGTCAAATGTGACATTGTGTTAGGACATGTTTCTAAAGACGATAATGAGGTTGATAAAGCAAAAAATCGAACTTATCTCAACTCTTTCTCTTAAGTATGTTACGTAATCCGTTCTTTTCTGGGTCATATCGATTTTTATCGCTATTTCATCAAAGACTTCTCTCAGATTGCATGTCCTTTATCTCATCTTTTTTCTCATGGTGTTAATTTCCTCTTTGATTCTCATTGTTATCAAGCCTTCGAAAAACTTAAAGTTGTCTTTACTTAAGCTCCGATCATCCAGACCCCTGACTTGAACCTCCATTTGAAGTGATGTGTGATGCTTCTAATTTCGTGCTAGGCGTTGCCCTACGCCAGAGGAAAGAAAAGAAATCTCATGTCATTTACTAAGCACGCAAAACTCTCGATCCCGTTCAAATTAATTACACCACCACTAAAAAAGAATTGCTTGCCATAGTTTTCGCGCTTAACAAGTTCTGTTCCAATCTTATTGGCACAAAGGTCATTGTCTTTTCTAACCATTCAGCTCTCAAACATCTGCTGTCCAAAAAGAAATCTATACCTCATCTCATTTGTTGGATCCTTTTACTTCAAGAATTTAATCTAGAATTTTATGACAAAAAAGGGTATTGATGATGTAGTTGTTGATCATCTGTCTCGCCTGATCATTGAATTTTGAGAAATCCATTTTCGAACTCCGACTTCTTTCTGGATGAGCATCTTTTGTCCCTACTTTATTTCACCATGGTATGCTAACATTGTCAACTATCTTGTCACTGGTAAAATCCCTTCTCACTGGATTAAACAAAATCATTCTAAATTCAAAACTATCATTAAGTACTATGCTTGGGATGATCCGTACCCTTCAAGTACTGTCAAGATCAAATCATTCACAGATGTGTTCCTGAATTGGAACAACATCCAATTTTGTCATTTTGTCACGACCATGTGTGCGGAGGACATTTCAGTGCTAGAAAAAAGCTGCGAAAATTTTGCAGTGTAGATTTCATTGGCTTTTCATTTCAGCGATGCATATCTATATTGCAAAGCTTATAAAAGTGTCAAAATCTGGGCAGCTTATTACGTCGAGATGAGATGTCTCTCACTCCTATTCTGATCATCGAAATCTTTGATGTCTGGGGCATTGATTCCATGGGCCCATTTCTCAATTCTCACGGTTTTGAGTACATTCTCATTGCTATTGACTATGTCTCCAAATAGATTGAAGCTATTCCTACTAGGACGAATCACCAGCATGTTGTCATCAAATTCCTCAAAGAGTCCACTTTACACGTTTTGGATTTCCTCGTGCTATCATTAGCGGCGACGGATTGCAATAAAGCCTTCAAACACCTCTTAAAAAAAAAATGGTATCACTCACAAGATTGCTCACCCTTACCATCCTCAAACCAGTGGCCAAAAATTTTCAATCGTCACATCAAGCAAATTCTTGACAAAATGGTTAGTCCCGGTCAGAAGGATTGGTCCATGCGCCTCATTAACGTTCTCTGTACCTACCAAACTATCTTTAAAACTCCAACTGGGATGTCACTGTATTTTTTAGTCTAGGGTAAACCATGCTATCTCCCTGTTGAACTTAAGCATCACGCTTTTTGGACTATTAAATGCCTAAATCTTGATTTTCAAACCGCAGGAGTCTGACTCCAGCTATCTGAGTTGGAAGAACTCAGGAATGATGCCTATGACTTGTCCAAGAAGTACAAGGACAAAATGAAGTGGATCTGATGACAACCATTGTGACGCCCCGATCCGGCGGGTACGGGGACGCCACTGCGACGTATATACGCAGGTCAGAAATACCCTCGCATATATACGCTAAGCATCAGTACAGGCAAGAAACAGAGACGGAAGCACAGTGGTACATACATTCCAACAGAAATAGCGCAAGTACATGGTTATCATAAAGAATAATACAACATTACATGAATGTTACAGCATCAGAAAGTACAAGAGTACATAATACATGAAGAGGTATAAAAAAACAGCGAGATGCTCGCGAGTAGCAAGAGGGACCTCGGGAGCCAACCAGGGGAAAAGCTGGGAGGAAGGACTACAGCGACGACTCTGACCGCCACGGGAGGATCCGCTGCGCGCTCTGATCAGCTACAACCAAGCCACCAAGGTCCAGACTCCAAGATCTGGATATGAGAATCCAGGGTTGTTAGCAACCCCAGCGAGTGCATATATAAAGCCAACTGGCGTGCATAACAGATGCATGTGTACATGAAAAGTATACCGTGAATATAACCATATAGGAACATGAAATAAGACAGTAAGGTAACTACAAGGAAATCAGTTATATAAGCCCACATTACCGATCCGCGAGATTAGTACGTCGAAGGAATAATCCAAATAAGGAAACCCTCATATATATACCTTGTACATCACGTCACTGTAATCTGAGTTTATATAATCTGACTTTACCTTCACAATAATAATGTAAGAGTATGGAAGCAATCGAGTAATCTCACAAAGTAGCACAGGTATAAGTGGTGAGCAGTATAAGTCAAGAGTATAGCTAGTCCTATATCAGGAGCATGTTATTATTAATTATTAAGACTCGTCTGACTTGTATACGTCGGTATGTGTCCTATCCCACATACCTCAGCATACAGATCCGAGAGTAAGTTATTGGAAACTGATGGGGAACGACGAACCATGTTTAGAATGGGTCCCGTACATGCCCGGGACAACGGTCAAGGAGTATCCGGTACTGAGCCGGAACGTACCGCTAGGTACCGGGACTTATTGTACGCCCGAACAGGAATAGGATGTCACCGCTCCCACAGGAATAGGCCCAGGGGCTTATGGTACAACCGGCAGGCAAGGGAGTAGGGGTGCCAGTACACCCCACGGAAACGCCTGGTGGCCTCCAGGTCGAATCCTACAGGAAGTTGTACAACATATGTATGGCCACCATAAACACAGAAGCTATATCGATACCCATCAATTTCCCCCATCCCGATGTAAGTTGTCCACTTATTATAATTTGTCCAGTGATAATGTCCAATGGGTATTCACAGTAATCTATATTCATGGTTATCATATTACGGGGGTCAACAGGAGAATAATATCAGGAGTAATGTCAGGAGCCTCCCTATTTCAGGGGTTCAAGAATACAGGAGTACAGGAGTACCAAATATCTAGTAATAATATGATAGTCATGTCAAGTCCCCGTAGAAGTGATAGTCATGAATATATCATGTAAATACAGGTCTCAGGGTAGTAATGTCCGGTCAAGGGTCAAGATGTCAAGTCCAGGTATTTGTACCACATAAAAACATATCATATACCGTGTGTCAGATGCAGGTGTCAAGTATGTCATATCTCAAGTACCGGGTCCATATATCGAGTGCCGGTGTAAATACCAAGTGCCAGAGTCAGATGTCACGGGTCAAGGGTAGCATGGCAAATATCGGTGTCAACTATAGCAAGGTAAATACCGGACTCAAATATAGTATATTGGAATTAAATATAGCATGACAATTATCCGAATTAAATATAACAATTATCGGAATTAAATATAGCATGACAATTATTGGAATTAAATATAGCATGGCAATTATTGGAATTAAACATGGCAATTATCAAAATTAAATATGACAATTATGTACTAAAGTTATCATGGCAAGTACTAGGTATTTTAAAATATCCACATGTCAATATCTTGTTATAAACACAAGGGTAATTATTTTTAATTAAGTAGTAAGCACTCGCTTGAGACCGGGGCGAAATACCGGTTAAAGTCCAGGAAATCGGCGACCCGCACGAGAATCCACTAGCCCGCAATTATATATATTAAAATATATATTTATAAATATTTATAAAAATTATTAGAGAGGGAATGAGAGAGGAGAGAGAAAGTTGTAGGAAAAAGAGAGAAAATAGGGTGTTTTTAAAAGGAAATTAGAAATAGAAATGGAAGGGGGTAGAGTTGAAATAAAAGGGAAGTAATAAGGGAATAAAGAGGGGTATTTTTGGAATGAGGGGAAATAGGTGTTATTTAGGGAATGATTGAAAGTTTGAAATGAAAAAAAGAAAGAAAGAAATGAAGAAAGAAAGAAAAGAAAAGAGAAGAAGGAGGAGGGGTTCGGTCCCCCCCCACCGCCGGCGGTGGCCGGCCGGCGCGGCGGCGGCGGCGAGCAGGGCGCAGCGCCTGCTCGGGACTTGGGGGGAGAGGAGGTGGTGCCTTGTTGTTGTTGTTGTTGTTGTTGGGTTGTTTTGAAGGTGGTGGAAGATGGTGGTGGTGGTGGTTGTGGTGGTTGTGGTGATGGTTGGAAGTTGTAGGGAGGTAGAGAAGGAAGAGGAGATGTTGTTGGGTTGATTAGAATGAAGAATTTGGTGGTGGTGATGGAGATTTTTGGAGATGGAGTTGTGGTAATGGAGGTGGGTTTTGGAGAAATTGGAGGTGGTGGGTGGTTGTTGGTGGTGGAGTGAGGTGGTGTTGTGAAGAGGAGTTGTTGGGGAGTTGTTTGGGTGTTTTAGAAGTGGCCGGAGGTGGTGGTGGTGAAGGTGGAGGCGGCGGTGGAAGTGGGTTGCGTGAGTGGGTTTGTTTGGAGGAGGATGAAGTATTTTCTTTTGATTTTTCTTTTGGATTTTGTGTTGAAATGGAATGGTTTAATAGAGGATGAGGGAATGGATTGAATTGATGGTGTAGGGGTGGTGTAGGGCTGCGGCAGCCCATGGCTGTCGGCGGGCTGCGGGCGGCTAGCGACTGTTAAGGCGTGGATTAAGGGGGGAGTTATCAAGGTGAATAATTGAAAAGAAATAAAAAAAAGGAAATTGGAAAAAATATAAGAAAAGAAAATAAAATAAAATGTTTAAAAATTTTTATTATTATCTATTTTATTTGTTAAAATTTCTGGTAGCATAAAGTAGGAGAGTAGAGGATGAAAAAGCCAGAAAAGAAATCGCCGATAAAAATATTATTATTTAAATAAGGCAAAAATTTGACTGTTTCAGAAACGTACCGAAAAATTCTCAAAAATAGCAAATATTATTCTAAGATACATGATGAAATCAGATTTGAGAAATTCGATGTAGTTTTCAAATTAAAAATCCTGAAATCTTCCGGCAATACCGGCCGACACCAGAATCGGTCAAATTTTGATAAATTTAGAAAAATCTCAAAAAATGTATTTAGGTAGGAAATGAAATTCTAATAAGTATTGTGAAAGCCGTTTCTAAAAATTCAAACCCAATTGAAAACTAAAAATCCAGGAATCAGTCAGCGATACCGACCGACACCGGTTTTGGAGATTTTGCAGAAAAATTTCAGAAAATTCTAGAAAATCATGAAAAATCTAAAATATTAGAAAACAGTCTCTGAAACTAAAATTGATCAAATTAGACTACCAGAAATCAAATCGGGCTACTGGCTGGTATCAAGTTCCCGGTCCGGGTCAGGGCTTCCTCTCGGTCTGAGAATCCAGATCCGATACTCAAGAACATAAGTAATAACAACTCAAAAACACATACAGGAAGGAAATTGAGCAATATAGTCGAAAAAATTTTGGGACTCGTATCTGGGTACGTATCCCGGGTTCGGGGTGCTACAATCTACCCACCTAACAAAATTTTCGTCCTCGAAATTTCTATAAGGAGGGAGATGAACATGGAAGAGATTACAATGATGATGATAATATGATAAATTGAAAAGGATAAGGGAGATTACAACCTCAGGACACAAAAGATTGGGGAATAGCGGTCACAGAAACATCATCAGGGCTCCTGATCTGGGTACTGAGTTCCTTGTCCTTCCATATCTGAGTTGGTTGAAGGGATGATAAGAAGAAGCTGAAAGGAAAAAGATAGAAGGGTCTTAGGATCCAAGGAAAAGATTACAAGGAATAGATAACACTGTACTTGCGATTGGAATGTATATTCAAGACTCATGCTTTCCAGCTGCAGATTAATACATCATAATCTGCCAACTGGTTGTACTGAGGATGTCAGAACCTAAGCTCTGATACCAACCTGTGACGCCCCGATCCGGCGGGTACGGGGACGCCACTGCGACGTATATACGCAGGTCAGAAATACCCTCGCATATATACGCTAAGCATCAGTACAGGCAAGAAACAGAGACGGAAGCACAGTGGTACATACATTCCAACAGAAATAGCGCAAGTACATGGTTATCATAAAGAATAATACAACATTACATGAATGTTACAGCATCAGAAAGTACAAGAGTACATAATACATGAAGAGGTATAAAAAAACAGCGAGATGCTCGCGAGTAGCAAGAGGGACCTCGGGAGCCAACCAGGGGAAAAGCTGGGAGGAAGGACTACAGCGACGACTCTGACCGCCACGGGAGGATCCGCTGCGCGCTCTGATCAGCTACAACCAAGCCACCAAGGTCCAGACTCCAAGATCTGGATATGAGAATCCAGGGTTGTTAGCAACCCCAGCGAGTGCATATATAAAGCCAACTGGCGTGCATAACAGATGCATGTGTACATGAAAAGTATACCGTGAATATAACCATATAGGAACATGAAATAAGACAGTAAGTAAGGTAACTACAAGGAAATCAGTTATATAAGCCCACATTACCGATCCGCGAGATTAGTACGTCGAAGGAATAATCCAAACAAGGAAACCCTCATATATATACCTTGTACATCACGTCACTGTAATCTGAGTTTATATAATCTGACTTTACCTTCACAATAATAATGTAAGAGTATGGAAGCAATCGAGTAATCTCACAAAGTAGCACAGGTATAAGTGGTGAGCAGTATAAGTCAAGAGTATAGCTAGTCCTATATCAGGAGCATGTTATTATTAATTATTAAGACTCGTCTGACTTGTATACGTCGGTATGTGTCCTATCTCACATACCTCAGCATACAGATCCGAGAGTAAGTTATTGGAAACTGATGGGGAACGACGAACCATGTTTAGAATGGGTCCCGTACATGCCCGGGACAACGGTCAAGGAGTATCCGGTACTGAGCCGGAACGTACCGCTAGGTACCGGGACTTATTGTACGCCCGAACAGGAAATGATGTCACCGCTCCCACAGGAATAGGCCCAGGGGCTTATGGTACAACCGGCAGGCAAGGGAGTAGGGGTGCCAGTACACCCCACGGAAACGCCTGGTGGCCTCCAGGTCGAATCCTACATGAAGTTGTACAACATATGTATGGCCACCATAAACACAGAAGCTATATCGATACCCATCAATTTCCCCCATCTCGATGTAAGTTGTCCACTTATTATAATTTGTCCAGTGATAATGTCCAATGGGTATTCACAGTAATCTATATTCATGGTTATCATATTACGGGGGTCAACAGGAGAATAATATCAGGAGTAATGTCAGGAGCCTCCCTATTTCAGGGGTTCAAGAATACATGAGTACAGGAGTACCAAATATCTAGTAATAATATGATAGTCATGTCAAGTCCCCGTAGAAGTGATAGTCATGAATATATCATGTAAATACAGGTCTCAAGGTAGTAATGTCCGGTCAAGGGTCAAGATGTCAAGTCCAGGTATTTGTACCACATAAAAACATATCATATACCGTGTGTCAGATGCAGGTATCAAGTATGTCATATCTCAAGTACCGGGTCCATATATCGAGTGCCGGTGTAAATACCAAGTGCCAGAGTCAGATGTCACGGGTCAAGGGTAGCATGGCAAATATCGGTGTCAACTATAGCAAGGTAAATACCGGAATCAAATATAGTATATTGGAATTAAATATAGCATGACAATTATCCGAATTAAATATAACAATTATCGGAATTAAATATAGCATGACAATTATTGGAATTAAATATAGCATGGCAATTATTGGAATTAAACATGGCAATTATCAAAATTAAATATGACAATTATGTACTAAAGTTATCATGGCAAGTACTAGGTATTTTAAAATATCCACATGTCAATATCTTGTTATAAACACAAGGGTAATTATTTTTAATTAAGTAGTAAGCACTCGCTTGAGACCGGGGCGAAATACCGGTTAAAGTCCAGGAAATCGGCGACCCGCACGAGAATCCACTAGCCCGCAATTATATATATTAAAATATATATTTATAAATATTTATAAAAATTATTAGAGAGGGAATGAGAGAGGAGAGAGAAAGTTGTAGGAAAAAGAGAAAAAATAGGGTGTTTTTAAAAGGAAATTAGAAATAGAAATGGAAGGGGGTAGAGTTGAAATAAAAGGGAAGTAATAAGGGAATAAAGAGGGGTATTTTTGGAATGAGGGGAAATAGGTGTTATTTAGGGAATGATTGAAAGTTTGAAATGAAAAAAAGAAAGAAAGAAATGAAGAAAGAAAGAAAAGAAAAGAGAAGGAGGAGGGGTTCGGTCCCCCCCCCACCGCCGGCGGTGGCCGGCCGGCGCGGCGGCGGCGGCGGCGGCGAGCAGGGCGCAGCGCGCGCTCGGGACTTGGGGGAGAGGAGGTGGTGCCTTCTTGTTGTTGTTGTTGTTGTTGGGTTGTTTTGAAGGTGGTGGAAGATGGTGGTGGTGGTGGTTGTGGTGGTTGTGGTGATGGTTGGAAGTTGTAGGGAGGTAGAGAAGGAAGAGGAGATGTTGTTGGGTTGATTAGAATGAAGAATTTGGTGGTGGTGATGGAGAATTTTGGAGATGGAGTTGTGGTAATGGAGGTGGGTTTTGGAGAAATTGGAGGTGGTGGGTGGTTGTTGGTGGAGTGAGGTGGTGTTGTGAAGAGGAGTTGTTGGGGAGTTGTTTGGGTGTTTTAGAAGTGGCCGGAGGTGGTGGTGGTGAAGGTGGAGGCGGCGGTGGAAGTGGGTTGCGTGAGTGGGTTTGTTTGGAGGAGGATGATGAAGTATTTTCTTTTGATTTTTCTTTTGGATTTTGTGTTGAAATGGAATGGTTTAATAGAGGATGAGGGAATGGATTGAATTGATGGTGTAGGGGTGGTGTAGGGCTGCGGCAGCCCATGGCTGTCGGCGGGCTGCGGGCGGCTAGCGACTGTTAAGGCGTGGATTAAGGGGGGAGTTATCAAGGTGAATAATTGAAAAGAAATAAAAAAAAGGAAATTGGAAAAATATAAGAAAAGAAAATAAAATAAAATGTTTAAAAATTTTTTATTATTATCTATTTTATTTGTTAAAATTTCTGGTAGCATAAAGTAGGAGAGTAGAGGATGGAAAAGCCAGAAAAGAAATCGCCGATAAAAATATTATTATTTAAATAAGGCAAAAATTGACTGTTTCAGAAACGTACCGAAAAATTCTCAAAAATAGCAAATATTATTCTAAGATACATGATGAAATCAGATTTGAGAAATTTGATGTAGTTTTCAAATTAAAAATCCTGGAATCTTCCGACAATACCGGCCGACACCAGAATCGGTCAAATTTTGATAAATTTAGAAAAATCTCAAAAAATGTATTTAGGTAGGAAATGAAATTCTAAGAAGTATTGTGAAAGCCGTTTCTAAAAATTCAAACCCAATTGAAAACTAAAAATCCAGGAATCAGTCAGCGATACCGACCGACACCGGTTTTGGAGATTTTGCAGAAAAATTTCAGAAAATTCTAGAAAATCATGAAAAATCTAAAATATTAGAAAACAGTCTCTGAAAGTAAAATTGATCAAATTAGACTACCAGAAAATCAAATCGGGCTACTGGCTGGTATCGAGTTCCCGGTCCGGGTCAGGGCTTACTCTCGGTCTGAGAATCCAGATCCGATACTCAAGAACATAAGTAATAACAACTCAAAAACACATACAGGAAGGAAATTGAGCAATATAGTCGAAAAAATTTTGGGACTCGTATCTGGGTACGTATCCCGGGTTCGGGGTGCTACAACCATCCTTAAGAATGATCTTTTCAGTAGCCAAAGAGTCTTTCTATATGATTCCAAATTGCATCTTTTCCTGAAAAGCTCAAATCTCGTTGGACTGGCCTGTTCGCGATCCAATCTGTCACCCTTATGTGTTGTCACTGAAATATACCTAGAGGGGGTGAATAGGTGTACAAGCTAATCTAATGCAAATGATGCAAAATTAAAGACTACTTATGCAAACTAAAATTTATTAAGCTAACACACAAGGTATAACACAAGAGTGTAGCCAAATTTCCGGTGAAGGGCTCTAAACTATCTCCTCAAGAATCCTCTGGATTAAAGTTAAGGTGTCACTATGGCTCTCTTGATTGAATTCAAGTGTGGCCAAACAATCCCAAGCATATATTCAACTTAGCACAAGTATATCAAGCATATAAAGAGATAATCAATATAAACATGCAAGATATATAAACACAAGTGAGAGAGAGATGAGCAATCGCCAACACGGGAGAATTGTTTTGAGGTTCGAGCACCCTTGCTCTACGTCCCCGCTCAACACTATGAAGGACTTCCACTATAACGATTCCGCAAGATCACTCGGTACCGCAACACCTACAACGAGTTCACACTAGAACTCTTGGACCCGCAAGTCCCTCACTTGTTCCCGTAAGAACAACAGACGCAAGCACAGTAGCTTACTGAGGCCGCACCTCTACACTGAGCTCTTACAAGAACTCGTTACAACACGCACCCACAAGTTCGCCTCCTCAAATACAAGATGAACACTTGGTGATCTCTACGCTTTGATCACAAAAAATAGTCTCACAATAAAGATTCCTAGAGGATTGATATAGCAATGGAAAGCTCAAGTTTGTGTGAGAAAAATAAGATAGAGTTGTGGTGAAAAACTCAAGAAATCTCTTTTGAAAAACACTCTTGAAAACTCTCCTTTTGATATGAAAGTTTTAGCAAAAAATAAGTGAAGAAAAACCCTAAGAGAGATGGGAAAAACTGGCTCTAAAACCCTCTTCAAATCTTATGTAAAACTAGCCAAAATAGCCCCTTATGTAGAGGTCAAAAATCTAGCCGTTGGGGTCAAATCTACAGGCCAGATGACCTTTCGGTCGATCGGCCAGTCGACTGGCCAACGGTTATATTTTTGAACGTTGAGGCTTCCGGTCGACCGCCCGGTCAACCGTAACCCGGTCATGACTTGTTGGTCGACCGGTCGATCGACCGAGGCAAGATCTAGAGAGCAAAACTCTCTGGCCGGTCAACCGCCCGGTCGACCGAGGCCAGATCCAGAGAGAACTCTCTGGATCAGTCGATCGAGCGGTCGACCGGCCCTCAAGCCAAGGCCCGTGCACGATTCTATGCACATCGGTCGACCGCCCGGTCGACCGACTTCTCGCTCGGTCGACCGCTAGAAGGCCAGGTCAGATATTTTGAGGATAAAAACTTGGTCTTATAAACTCCAATAAATTCTCATAAAATCAAATAAAATCTACAAAAATAAGTTCATTGAAATACTTTGAAGTACAAATATGTGTGATCAAAAATCAATACATATTACAAACCTTTTTGAATCATTTTTGTGATATAGAAATTTAGCCTTAAACAAAAATCTGTATTTTTCAAAACAATCTTTAATTTGAAAAACTATTTTTTCAAAACTTTTCAAATACAAAAATAAGATATTTTAAATACTTTTGAAGCTTAGTGTGTATGAATATGATCCAATACACATATGAGATGAAATATCTATGTTTTTGACAATAAGCTCTAAAATAAGATTTGATAAATATAAAACTCAAACACATGATATAGAAATATCAAATAAGTTTTTCTAAACATTTGAACTAACAATGTGCATGGATGAAATCAAAAACACATAAACCATATAAACTTGTTTTGATGAAGTCTAATCATGAAACATAAAGATATATGCTTTGAAGCTTAAAACTAAAACGGTATTTTCTAAAACTGAAACTATTTTATGAAAACACATATAAATTTTATGTGTATATATGAGCTTAAGTAATCCACAACTAATCATTTACATTTTATCTAAAACACAAAATCTTAACACTTACAAACATGACATAATTCTTGAAAATCTTCTTTGAAAATCCTCTTCTCCTTCTTGACTTGGTCCAAACCTTGATCTAATGAGCTAGACTCCTCTTAAGTACTTGATGCGATCTTGATGCGTGAGCTCTTGAATCAACACGTGTCAGCTTTAAAACTTGACTTTGAATCTTTTATTGATGCTAAACACCGACTAAGATCTTGATCAAATATCTGAAACTAAATAAGAACAAGATCATTAGTACTATAACTACATGAGTTAATCATCATCAAAACTAGAGTGATGGGCCTTTGGGCCAACAGTCACTCTTATGAACCCCACTGATGATACTACCTTTCAAGTGAATGGTCATCGAGTTAAACCTTTTATGGAACAATGAACCCATCTACCACGAGGATGTTGAACTTATTGATCCTACTTCGGATTGATTGTGATGCACTGCGTCTCATGAAGACGTTAAAGTACACCCTACCGGGAGGTGACCCAACTTTAATTCGTTCGTAGTTAGGATTTACATATATATATTCTCATTTACCATGATGCTTTCACTGGCCGGACATTATTGCAAATTTTCAGGACTTTTTAATCTCAAGTGTGGGGCGACAACTTCAAAATGGACCACCTCGTCTATCCTACCAGGTCGTATCTTTTCTTTTATACTTATAATTGCATCCCTGATTTTTATTTACAGCATTTTTCATGTCTTGTGTGAACTCCTCTTATCATAACATTGAGGATAATATTCAATTCAAGTGTGGGGGTAGACCTGTTACATTCAATATAACTACATGACTATATACTCCTTTTTAGCCCCTAAAAAGAAATTCTTCAGCTTTATGGGTCGCCTTTAAAATGAGATCATGATAAGAGTCTTTGAGTCTTGAGATAGAGATAAGAATTGAACACAGAAATACCATCTAGAATTTGTCTGAGTATGTATGTACCTAATTATACTTACACGAATAGTTCAAAGGCTTGGGATAATGATTAAAACTGGAAATACTTCGGGAAAGAACCAAACTAATTAGGGGTGTTTCTACACCTAATGCCCTAAAGCCATCTGGCTTGAGAGTCATTGACCCAAAGCTCATTATTGGGCATCTGAGAAAGTCTAAATAAGACACCTTAATAAACATAAAAATCCAACAATCTTAATTATCAATTAGCTAGATGTTTTGGCCTCGGTAAGCCTTGGTATTTACGCAAAAGTTGTTGAAAGAGTTAAAAATGATGAAATAAATAAAAAGAAGTGTAATATTTGGGAGTCAAAAATCCCCAATTCAAGGACTATATCAAGATCACAAGATGCACGATCTGAAACTTAGGACATGTGGTGTAAAGTATAGGATTCACATCTCTATTTTAAGATGATAGAATTCATGAATGCAGAATGAATTTCACACGTCCGGCTCTTAAAGATTATATAGCATCAACTCACATAATATGTAATTATCTACCTCAACCATCATTCTCTCTCTACATCTTGTCCTGAATGTTAATTATATTGGACTTATATACATATATTTATGTTCTAAATATCAGATATCGGGATCGTATCGGATGCGGTTTTTTCATATCAGATATCGGATATCAGAGGAGATATTGGGGATACGCGCGCATATCGAGCGTTCATATCAGACACTATATATTATGAAATATTGATAATTAAAAGTTGATTTAATGTTATAGATATCATCTACCAAATAAAAATAATATAATATGCATCAAAAATAGTAAAAAAATAATGTACATTTGCATGCAATCGTGCAATAAATAAGTTATTTCATATCGGGCGATATATCGGGCAATTTATCGGAATTTATCGGCCGATATTTCAAATATCGGCCGTTTTTTGCTCCTAACGATATGGCGAACGATTTCCCATATCGTATCGGCAACAGGTGAAAAAGGAGATATCGGACAATATCTTGGCCGACTCGGCCGATACGTAAAACAGGGTTTATGATTTTCAGAAGACTTGGCACAAAAACAAATCCGAGCAAATCAGCTCCATACAGATCTTCACAGAAAAGAAAAACACGCAAATCAAATAATTCCAATCAAACAAATCAGACAATTCTCCAAATCTCAACAAATCCAAGCAAATCAGGTCATGCTTGAAGAAGAAATGAACTTTCAAAAGAGTATAATATAGGATCTCCTTCAAGAAAAAAAGAGTAGCAAGAAGTGTGAATGATCCCTAAATTGAAGAAGTATTGGATGCCCACCATCGTCCTCATCTTCATTCTTCTCTGAAGCTCCAGCCACGACTACTGGAGTTCCATAAGCATTTTTTCTGCCTTTTTGTCATTTTATTTGTAGTTAACTCTGACTCCCTCCTTGTATACTCTAATTGGAGCGATCTTTTTTTAATAAAAAGTTATACTTCTTTCTCATTTCTCTTGATTTCTTAGTTTAGTTTTACTGCTTTCATAATTTAGATCTACTACTTTTCTACATTAGATTATTGTTTTTTAGAGTAATCTTTCTTCTTTTCTCTAGTTATAGGTAAAAATAACTCTTAAATTGGTTTCTAAAAAAAGATTAAAAATAACTCGCATAAAAATTTAGAACGTAGCTTGGAGATTCAGATAAAGATTAATGTCTTGTACTTTTTCTAGTTTTCAAATTGTAATTCGATACTTTATCTTGCCCTATACTAAGATTGTCTCAATGATTTACAAGGTAGTTTTACTTTGATATCGATGTCTTGCAATATTCTTACTTATATTCATCAAATTGCAGGAGCAAAATCTTCACGCACACAACATAAAAAGACATCAGCTTCGCATTCAGCAGACATCACAAGAAAACTGAGACCAAATGTGATCCTAAGGAGGTACATTTTTATCCCGATCGATTATTTTCTAATCTGATATCTGAGTTTTTATTGACTTTACTGCAATCCACTTATATTGGTGAGCTTGTGCTTATCTGGTTACCCTTAATCTCTAGTCTAAATATTGATCATAGAATCTTTGCCTGCATAACATATTCATTATCTTTAGTTGATTCACAATTAAATTGATTAGTCTATGCATGTTCTTTGATTAAACAATTTGCTAGTATTATTGGTCTTTAATCCTTCCCACCCACGATCGTAACCTATTGGTGAAGCGTGAGTTTAGTGATTTTATCGTTGATTTTCAAACATTCATAGATGTTTCACATCAATTTGGTATAAGAGCATGATTAGAGTAGGATTTGTGTCACCTTAAACACTTTTATTTATTTTTTTGCATTTAGGATTTAGATTTATTTCAAAAAAATTCACATTGGGTTTAGACTTGGATCCTCTTATCCATTTAGATCTCGTTTAGGGCATGCCAACCCGTAGAGGTAGACCCTATAGGTGTGGAGAGTCAAATACCCCTATTGACCCCAAGTTGCCACGATATTCGCGGACATACAGACAAAGCTTGATAACCTGATACAAACCACCGAGTCCTTCAATCAAACACTAGTTAGAATCATAACTAGAGTAGTCATGAAAGAGTCTGGTTATTGTTTCTCCTAAAGTCACTCCCATGATTAAGAAGCTTAGTGTCATTTCTTCGACTACCGCAGCTGTTTCCCTTCTGCCGCTGCCACAACTACTGCCCCTACTTTTCCTTCTCGGGCTCTGCTGTCGATCCCACTTCCCCTTCACCACTTGTAGCAACTGCTCTTTTTTCTGCTATTGTTGTGATCTACTCTTGTCACCACCCAGTTCCTCCTCTACTGCTGACTGCTACTACTGTTACCCACTCTGGTCCCACGCCTTCCTCTATTGCCGACATCATCCCCTTCTGTTTTTTTGTTTTACTGCTCCTCTTGTGTACCCCTGTACATGAACACGTTGGAAAATTAGAATCCAATTTATCTACCGTTGAATTCTCTTATGACACATCTGTCACTAGAACAAGTAAAAACCCCCGTGAGATTGTTGATGATTTTAGGCTTAAATAACCCAGAGATCTTATCCTTATAGCTTTATCACTATAAAATTTTTGAGTCTGCATCCTCATGCGCATCATCTGTTGCATCACACGTACATGAATTACATAAGGGAATTACTGATATGATTGCACGAAACAACGCCAACTATGAGCTACGAGCTGATATTATGAACTGTTTAAAAACTTTAAATGTTGGTGATGTTAAAAAGTTGCATGCTAGTAGTGTTGATCTATTTCAAATCTTGAATAAATTGAACGATAAAGCTTATGTTATATATTTTGGTATCAGTTTTACTTTCAATGTTAAAGACCTAGTGAATTACAAGGGTTTTGATTTTATTCTACTCGTTGATGACCCTTTACCTCAGCTTATTTTTTAAAGTCCTTCCCTTTCACCACTCCAAGATATTTTATCTAATATAGTAGATAAAGTTATGATGAGATTATCACCACCAGTGATGGTGGAACTTAAAATTATCTGATCCGATGAAAAAGAAAAGGCATTGTTTGATGACACGTGGATTAACCGAAGCGACTTCCATGCTTTGAAACAGTATGAGAGCATCTCCACCTCTAACCCGACGGGGTAGAGTGCGCTCCTACCCGGGAAGATTGATGTCGACATCCAGCCACGATCTTGGCTCTTATATCATCGTTGGTGAAGACGCGTGACTTTTATGTGGTTTTAGTTTGAGTCAGAGTCTATATCTTTTATTTCATGCTGAGTGTATTTTTCCCTTTTATTTTATTAGTCTTGTTTTCTTTTTCAGTACCACATCGGTTATGAGAAAAGAGTCATCATTTTGTAAGTTTATATATAGGCATGAGTAAAATAAAATTTTATTGGATTTTTTATTAATGAAAATTTGAATTATTTTCTTAAATGGAAAATTTCCCTCTTGAATTTGGAGTGTGAAGCCCAAATAAATAGGTTTTGGTGTGAAGCCCTAACCTTTATATCCCTTCCCCACTCTTCAAAACCTTAATCTCAATTCTAATCCTCTTCACAAAACCCTAATCTCGATTCTAATATTCTCCTCCAAAACTCTCCTTCAATCCTTCTTCCAACCCTAATTTCTCTTTTCTTAAAATTCTTTAAAAATCCCAGAAATAGAAAAACAACTTACTGTAGCAAATCCTCTGAAAACCTCCCAAAATTCCAAAAAAGATAAAACCAGCATTGTTCATCTCTCTTCTACCCTTTCACACCTAAACTCCTAGCCCAGCCTCTGTCATTTGCTTCTGATTTCCCTCACCGACCTTGCGACACCGACTCCTCCCTCATCACCCTACCGCCACTCTACTTCTCTGCCCCTCCCTCGCCAGCACTACAAACCACCGCCAGCCTTCATCGTCTTCTCGCCGACCTAATTGTGAGGCCCCGCTTCATCATCACGCTGACACCCGTGCTCCTCCACCTCGCCCCAATGCTCTGCCCGAGCACAATCAAGCCACTGGACCACCACCGATGACGCCTTGCCCCCTGCCATAGCGCAAGCACCTCCACCACCTCTCCAAGTCATGCCCATACTTGCTGCCCTGCTGACGTCAGCACTGCCGCCACCTCCTATTCCACGTCTACCTTGTCAACCTCCGTTCTGTTCCCAACGTTGTTGTCGTCGAAGACACCCACGTCATTGTCATCGAGGTTGCAGCAGAACACCAGCGCGTGAGCACAAGATTAGGCTGGTTTAGGTTCTCAACAACCTGACTTGTTATCGCCTGTCAACTCAATCCACTTCAACTTAAGAGCAGACCTAAATCTACAATGGTGCAGACCCAATCTACGCTACAATTCTGACCCGATTAGCAAAACAGACCCATTTGCAGATCCTATTTCGCTTTCGGCCTGTTTCGCGGTCTTCTGGAGTTCGATTCGCGCGATTCTCAAGACGTTGGAACTATGGAAGCCGGAGCTACGCATCCAACAGACATCATAAGAAAACTGAGGTCAAACGTGATCCTCAGTAACTTTACTGTTGTCTACTTATATTGGTGAGCTTGTGCGTATCTGGTTACCATTAATCTGCTAGTCTAAATATTGATCATAGAATCTTTGCCTGCATATCCATTATCTTTAGTTAATTCACGATTAAATTGGATTATTCTACGCATGTTCTTTGATTAAACAAATTGCTAGTATTATTAGACTTTAATTCTTCCTACCCACAATCGAAACTTGTTAGTGAAATGTGAGTTTAGTGATTTTATCGCTGATTTTCGAACACTCATACACGTTTCACATCACCACTCTTCCAATAGATGGAGAAAATTTAATAACAGAGTTGTCTGTGTTTCTCCTACACTATAAACCAAATAGTTTCTCTGGTAGCTGAACTGGTTGTCCTACAAACCATCAGCGCTTACGCAGCAACCCATCAGAAGGTTCTCAAAATGAAATTTTGGGAACTCCTCATGTCTCTGATACTTGTTTTCTGTAACCTTATGCTTTTAAGTTGTACTTCTATAATATGAAAATGCTCTCGTGTATTCATTGGTTTGACTTCATTTTGGGAACTCCTCATGTCTCTGATACTTGTTTTCTGTAACCTTATGCTTTTAAGTTGTACTTCTATAATATGAAAATGCTCTCATGTATTCATTGGTTTGACACATTTCTGTTGATATTCTCTAACTTCTTTCTACTCTATGTTTTCTTTATGCAACAAAATAAAATTGCATAGAAGTGAAAAGAAAGACTACATAAAAATAGGAAACGAGAGAACTTTTATGCTTTTTAAGGGCAGAGGTTGCAACAGGAAAAAAATATATAGAACAAAAGAAAGATAAATTTAAAACAGAAATAAGAATAATAAGCTCATACAGCACATGTAAGTTCCATAGGGCCTAAATTTATCCACTATCCAGATCCAAAAAGGTCTCAAAGAAACACTGGAAGATTTGTACTAGCAAGCCATATGCCTCAGTATGTCACTTCAGCAATTTGACAAACAATGATTAAATAAAGCATAAAACCAGTTCCGTTTAGTAGACATACGCACACTGAAAGATAACATAATTAGGACATACCACAGCTGGAGTATTCTCTGAGCCCACATAAAGTGCAGGAAAATGTGTTTCTTCACCAGATTCTAAGGCCTCCTTTGAGTTCACCTGTCAGACATCCACAAATGGGATGATATTAAAAGTATTCATCAGTAAAGGGACCGCAGAATCAATTCAATACTGATTTATAAAAGATAATAACAAGTAAAAGTTAAATAATACAACCGATTTCACTTTCAAACTCAATTGCATAGAAATGGTAGATGTAGCACCACTCATTGTCAAAACTGGATGCTTCATGAAAAACACTAAAAGAAGACAATGCAATATTGCATAAAGACTTCCACAGTACTTCAATATAAAGACATTGGTGCTTCCTTTAATACAAGGAAGTTTGAATTGATAAGGTATATTGCAACAAAATCACATGGTTGTTTAAACACGATCAGCATAATGAGATTAAAAAATGGAAACTGGATGCAAAGAATCAATTCAATAATCATTTGTAAAAGATATCTAAATAAGGGATAAATGATACAACTTATTTGATTCTCAAACTCAATTACGTAGAAGTGGTAAATGCAACATCACTTGTGGTCAGAATTGTACGATTCGTGATAAACATTAAAAGAAGATGAAGCATAAAAACCTTCAAGGAATTTAATATAAAGATATTTGTTCTTCTTTTAATATAAAGAAGTTTGAAATACTTTGACTGATGAAGTGGATTGCAACAAACTCACATGGTTCAGATTAAAACACAACCAGCATAATGAGACTGAAGAGTGGAATCTGGATGCAGATTGTAATCAGTAAAAACTGCATTAATAAAGATGGTTGGATTAGCGTATAGAACACAATAGCCTGTGCCACACAAGTCATTTAAATGCATGGTTTAAAATCTCATTATCAGTATGGTATCCACACAAGTCATTTAAATGCATGGTTTAAAATCTCATTATCAGTATGGTATTGGCCTATGGTCTTTATCCATATTGTTAATAGCGGCCATATATATTGGCAATATTGGTTCCGATATCGGCTGATATTGGTTATTATTGTATCGGCTGCCTCAAAACTGATACAATTGCCGATATATATCAAAATCAGACAATATTTGAAACCATGCTTAAATGTTTACAATGATTAGGGGGTTGCAGCTTCTCAATTTTTCCCTTTCACATCTGTTCTGTCATAATGTTACCTAATCTGCTTCCGAAGAATAGCAACCCAACATTTTAGAAAAGAAAAGGAAAGGAAAGGAAAAGAGAAAAGGTTAAGTCCAATAAAATAATGATTGCTGAAGAAAGCTATTATAATCAGATTAAAATAAAAAAAAAAAGACACACGGTATATGTGCACCATGATGTAGGAAACAAAGCTTGGCAATGAACATTACATTGGAACAAAACTTGGACTGAGAATGCCACTCAGACCAGTGTTGCATAAGTTCCGTAAGTTTTTTTTTTTTTTTAAGCTCTCTCTGTAAGAAATAAACAGCAATCAAGATTTTATGCACTAGAAAAGTTTCAGTTTAAAGAATAAGCCAATCACAAAAACAGGCATCTGCATAAGATATATGCCGCCATATGTAACCATCAGACATAAGCAAGTAAGAAAGTAAAGGGGTATACATTTTTAAGAAGGGAAGGGATTGCTTTCAGCCCAACCTTGTAAGAGAGTTATAAACTACATGTACACACGGCTGCTGATCTACATATGCCATTCGAGCTCTTTTCACTCCTGCTATAGCTGGTGGTCCAAATTATGGAAAAACAAGAAAGTATGAAAGCTAACAGCTATTGGACATCATCAAAACGAGCAGAATGTATAAAAACATTTTACTGAAAAATAGTTGTTGTTTGATATAACATGTGATGTACATGATTTAACCCTTAGGAACGTAATAAATTGAAAATTGGCGTAATGAGGATATTCATACTAAGATAGGTGTAGCCTCTATAGAAGAGAAGTTGAGAGAAAATCACCTACGATGGTTTGGTCATGTGCGACGTAGACCTACAGATGCGCCAGTTCGCCGAGTAGAGCATATCAATTTAGGGCAAGCTAAAAGAGCGCAGGGGAGACCGAAGAAAATATGGATGGAGGTAATACAACAAGATATAGAGGCTAAAGGTCTTAGTGAAGGAATATTGCTCGATAAGAATGAGTGGAGAAAGCTGATCCATGTGCCCGATCCGGCATAATTCTCTTTTGGTTCATGTAGGCTACCCCAAATACTTGGGACAAATGGCTTAGTTGTAGTATATGTGTGTGTGTGTATATATATAGCGAGAGAGAGAGTTGGGTACATGCGAAAGGATTCGAGCCCGACTCCTTTCCACTCAAACTCAATCCCATGACATTCAAATACAAGATCCACTCCGTCGAAGTTGATCTACATTGTTTAAAGTAACTAAATAAAAAAATCAAGTGTTTTGAATATTTTTACCCATCATCAAGTAGATGCAAAATGGATGGCTGAAGATAGCATTTTACTTAGATCTATGAATTTAAACATATAATTTCTCGATCTGACCATTTGATCATGATTTAAATATTTAAAAAACCACGAACCAATTTTTGTTAGGTTTCAAATATTATACACCGTTAAACTAACCAACTCACTATTTCGGCCGTTCATTTTGCGCCTACTTGATGTATGGACAAAAACTATTCAAAACACTTTATTTTTTATTTTTAGTTACTTTAAACAATGTAGATCAACTTCAACATAGTGGATCTTGTATTTGAATGTCATGGGATTGAGTTTGAGTGGGAAGGATTCGAGCCCGAATCCTTCGGCATATACCCAAGTCTCTCTCTCTCTCTCTCTCTCTCTCTCTCTCTCTCTCTCTCTCTCTCTGTGTGTGTGTGTGTGTGTGTGTGTGTGACATACTTTTTCATACTTCAAAGCTAATATTAAAGTCATAAGAACAATAAAACTTCACTTATAACAAGATACGGCTATCGCCTACCAGAAGGTTGATAGCAGTATATCAGTTATGGTGTTTGCACAAACATTTACAGGAGACTTCTCAGGCTCAATTTCTTTTGGGGTCTCCTCGAGCAACTTAGGACTCTCTTTAATAAAGGGTTGTTCTGGCGAAGAATCACTTTCTAGATCCATATCATGTACATGTTCACCTTCTTCTATTTCATCATTCTCCTCAATTGCCTCTAAATTGTCACCATAAGGAACTCCGTTCAGATCAGCGCTGGTTCCACAGGCAGCTTCACTTGGAACTGAATTGGACTCATGAAGGCCGTTCTCCTCCTCTTGATGTTCAGAATCACTGGATGGCTCAAGAGTAAAGAAATCATCTGAAGCCATGGTTAGCTGAACAGCAATTTTGTTTGGGTCCACCTTGGAAGAATATCAAACTGCAGAAAATACACATTTGGCAAATAGTCAAACAGTCATTTTAATATGTGCCACAAGAACAAAAGCAATCTTCACCCAATAAAGTCGTAAGTTCTTAATCTCCACTGTTACAATGAAAGCTCCTTCTGACGAGTTAGTGGACTCATAGCCAAAACTGCTCTCAACCTTCCAAGTTCAAGCCTTGGTCCAAGGAAATAAAATGGATTTAAGATGTCACTCATTACGTGTCTGTAACTGTTACTTATTTACCACGAAACTAATATAGACTGCTCCAAAAAGCGGCATTTTGCATAAACCCCAATATTATTCATCCCATATAATTAAAGTTAAAAATAGTTGACAGCCTTGTGTACCTTAAACAATTGACATATCCTAAACCTGCATAAAGTTAAAATTGATAATTTATATATACAGACACCTTTAAATACGATACAAGTTTATGCAATTTTTCCTATGAATCCATAATAAAAGTTGAAATTCACATGAAATTTTTGCATGAGTACAAGTGCACACAATCTACTCATAGTTTAAGCCACTTACAGACAGTCATATAACGTTATACAAAATGGATAGCTTATTGCCGAAAAGTTTTGATACCTTAAAAATCACAATATACACATTTCTTTTTCACACAATAACCAGCGAATCAGGCAGAAATAAAGAAACTGATTGGAAACTATACAAGTAAATTGACAGAGATTAGTAACTGTTAAAGAATGGGTTCTCCTATTGTAAGTCTTTGATTAAATTAAACAACACTAAGAGTATGATATATATATATATATATATATATATATATATATATATATATATATATATATATATATATATATATATATATGTAAAATATGCTGTATATAGGAGAAAAAAAGGAGTACAAGTTTAACTCCATTAAAACAAGAAGACATACAGTTTTAACATGAGCATGAAAAAATAATAAACTCACAAAAACAAGAGTATAAAGAAATATGGTAGCTCTGCTTGGATGTGAAATAACTAGAGACCAGAGATTATTCCGAACCAGTGGTGCAACAATTGCTAATAAAAAAAAAATTAAAAACGACTGTACCTGTCAATTTGAAGTGTCATAAAGTAAAAAAACCTACACCAAAACTAAACTTTTGTGACAGCATGTTGAAAACAGAATGGAGAAGAAATGCTAATCCTTCAGCAAACTAAACCATAGGAAGATTTCATAACAATTTAAAGACGGCAGTAAACATAGACCTGTTAATTTGAAGTGCCATAAAGTGAAAAAACCTACACCCAGACTAAACTTTTGTGACAACGTGTTGAAAAGAGAATGGAGAAGAAATGTCTAATCCTTCAGCAAACTAAGCCATGGGAAGATATTAACAAACCAGACTTCTGAAAATGTACAAACTTAGTAAATTATACAGTATGATAAAATATATAACATAGTTTAATATGATAAAATATAAACATATTTTAATATGCGATATTTAATTGACGCAACCATAAAAAAAAAAATACTAAAGGAATGGAAAGTAGATCATTAAAATATAAGACATGGAAGACCCAGGGGGGAAAAAGCTAGCTCGTGAAAAAGTACAAACAACATAAAATATATTTTGTAGTGTGTCATATACTTAATTAGTTGACAGAACTGAACAGAAAGGAAATGTTAAAAACTAGATCAGAAAATTATATTCCTGAATTAGAAAGCAGATGGCTTAGAATGCACTCAGCAAATTAGTAGCGTATTACTCAATTTTATCTGTCAATCTCATTATTTGGATGGATTTAAGAAGAAAACCTCAACGTTAAAGGACTTTGTATTGAAATAGTTCTGTCTTTCGTTATATCTTCTCTCAAAACCCTACACATCATAGTCTACTACTCAGATTTGGAGAAAATCCACCAGGAATTTACCATCCTTGACTTCGAAAAATTGATCTTGTACAATCGAGAAATTAACTTTAATGAGATCTAAGATTTTTTTTCCTCCCCAAATCCTAGATAGAGAAGGCTGACAAGAACACTTCTGCAAAAGAATGTAAGTATAGCCTAAACCATTTTAAGCTCAAGGTGCTGTGAAATGAAAAATGATGGTCATGATTAATTGATTATTTTTGTAAAGTTGATTCCAATTAAGCCAAAATCGCTGCTATGCTATGTTATTTAGAATTATTAAAAAATAGATAATATAACAAAACATGAGTTGGGGTATCAAACGTTACCCCAAACTCATTCCTAACTCACCTTACCTCATTGCTAGGGAAAGGCCTGCAACCTTGGCAGCAATAGATTGTGGTCTTCGGTGAGAGATCAGAGTCTCCAATGACCTCAGCAACCTCTGGCAACCCCGTTTAGCCCTAATTAAACCCCAGCGAGTCTATTCCCACTTTGGTTCTTTGATAGGGTCCCCATTTGATGGCAAGGAAGCTTAGCAAGCCCTAATCATGGGTGTCTAGGACTAATTGACGAGGAGGTCCGATTGATGACAAAGGTTCTTATTAGAGCCAAGGCCTAAGTGAGTTCGAAGCAACACCGATGAGGCCTAACCGAGCTCAGAGCAGCACTGGCTAGCTCTCGGCATTATTGAGTTCTATTACTATTGTTTTTTGTTTATTTTTCTTTCCTTCTGTTTCCATAAACTTGGAGATGTTTGGTAGTGGGTTTGGTATTATATATGTCGGTTCAGTAAAAGAAGTGATGATGTTATTTTATTTTTCTATGGTGTTGGGTGAGCGGTTCTGGTTTTTTATTTTTTTAAAAAATGATGGTGGTATTTAAAATTTTTCAACTTTTCAACTTTCTGGTATTTTAGAATATTTTTTCCTTATTTATTGAAGCTATTGAGGATCAGTCCGTATAAAAATAAAAAAAATTTTACTTATGCTCCACGCTATGCTGGGGGGGGGGGGGGGGGGGGGGGGGGGAGGCATTACGTTTTACGCTACCGTTATTTCACCATTGAGCAGATATCAATTCATTTCTCTTTTCCCTTCACCATTACTAATCAACGAGTAGCAGAGTGATCATTCATGCTGCCATGCTTGTAGGAACAATGAATGCACCACAAGCAATCAACAGTAACAGTCTTTCTTGGAAACCTCAAACCTTTGTTACTTTCATTTTACCTTCTATGCAAATTCTATACAACATTTTAGATTCAGTTAGACTCAGATCAATCAAGATCCTAAAATTCCTAAGCGTTGATGCTTCTAGGTTTCTTTTCAGCTCTTTATTTGCTTGTCAGACCCTATATATTTAGAAAGCTGCAAGGTGTGTTTAATGGAAGGTTATATGTTAACTTGGGTTAACCTTAAGCAACTAAAAATTGATAGGAGGATGAGCAGGGGGAAATTGGAATTGGTTATGATCATTTATGGACCATCTTTGCTAACTCTATTTCTTGAAGATTCGTCATTAACATCTGAATATGAGTAATTTCTTCAAAATCACTACTATAAACTACAGAATTCCCTGCCGCTGGGGGTGATTGGGGGGAGAGAAGCCCGTTTAAAAATCTAATGAAAGCTGAAACAATTCAGAGTACAAGGGTTTAACATGTAATACATCAACTTGAGCTTAAACGGCCAAAATTTAATGGAAAGATGAACTAGAATTAAAGGAATAGGACTATATCAAGTCCTATAGTTCTATTTGAGTTACAAGTTTTATGACAATAAGCATCACTATTTGAGTTCAAGTAATTTTTTAATTTCTACAGGAGCTCCTATAAACTGTGTCTGAAATACCACAAAGTGTGTTTAAACAGCGGATGCAAGGTATTCCTACATAGAATAAAACTTTCAGATGGGATCAAACACTTGCAAGTTACCTCAATAGTTTAAGCTTCGACTATCCTAAGAAGTCTGCAACATGGTTCATAATCGCGGTCTCGGTCGCCGACTCAACGGGCACTGAGACGCATCGATCGCGGCATCACGGATCTGTCTGGGATAATACGCACAAAACGCTACATATAAAGCTCAAAAATTCTGAAAAAAATCATGACAAAAAATATAGACGTCAATATTCTAGCTTGTATTTCTAGCTAGTCAAGGGTAAATGATGCATCATCGCATCCTATTAAAATCTGTGAAAAAATTAAACAAAAAAAAGAAAAGAAAGAAAAGGTTAAGAGACGAAGAGAGATTGGGTGAGAGAGAGAGAGAGAGACACAGAGAGGGAGAGATCGGGTGAGAGAAAGAGAGATCAGAGGGAAGGGGAAGAGAGATTGGGTGAGAGATCGGGTGAGGGAGAGGGAGAGGGGGAGAGAGAGAGAGAGAGATCATAGGGAGGGAGGGAAAGAGAGAAGAGCGGAGGGAGGGGGGAGAGATCTGAACCTCGAGGCGGCCGGGCGGCGGCGATGGGGGGCGGGTGAACGAGGTAAGCCTTAGATCTCCGCTTTTTCTTCTTTTTTTTCCTTTTTATGCATGATCGACTAGGGGCCAACTAAGCCTTGACTCGGCCGAGTCGTATCGGGACACAGCCGAGTCAAGACTCGGCCCAGTCAAGGCTAAGTCGGCCCCAAGTTGGTCAAAACTCGGGACCAAGGGCATATCGCGTTGCGTGCTCGTCGCGGTGCCCGCCAATCTGGAGATGACTCAGCCGAGTCAACTCCTACTCGGTAAAGTCTTTGAACCCTAATCTGCAATTATAGTGCATGATGAAAGAAACATTTGAGGTAGGATAATAGTTTGTGTTATTTTTTTTCTCTTGTAAATTATTTTCAGGTCCTTGAAGATTTAACTTGCTATAATCATTTTAACATTGTTCAGAAAAACCCTGGTAAACCCCCGCTTATGCCCATACCAGCTTCAAACACTTAGCCGATTCAAGATTTAGAAGATTTTGACATTGTCTGTACCATCTTCTTATGATCTTCTTACGCTGATGTTAATTATTACCATTAAGACTTTAGAGTTAATTTCTTAATACTCATTGTTTATTATGAAATTTCTTCCCCCCCCCAAAAAAAAAAAAAAAAAAGGTTCTTAGAGGTTTCCCCTAAAGCTTGCTGAAGCCTAAGTCTTGCCTTCCCGCATAGCTCCACTTTCGCTTTCCAGACCATCGCATTTTAACTCTAGTAACCATTAAGGAAAAACTAAAATCCATCAATTCTTAAGTTTTGATCATTTGAAGCTCTAGAGTAACAATTCCTATTTCTAGAGCATTTCAGGTATGAAGACCATTCAAACTCCAAACCATTTCTTCATAGGCGTCTAAAACACATTTGAAATCTCCAAATAAACTACAAACCTCTCCCAAATTCCAAGAGCAAGAACAATAAGCATTGAGTATTTTCAACACAAATCATATTTTGAAGTGAAAGCCCAAAGAAACAGTTGAAACCAATGTTCTTTCTGTCCTTTCCGATATTTGGGTCTCAAAGGTAAAGGGTTATCAGTTCTAAGCCAGTAATTTCTTCGAAGCCAGTAATTTCTCTCTAAAGCCTGCGGAAAGAAATTAGGGCTCAATCAGTTCGGCCTGAAGCATAAAAATCAGTTCAGTTGCAAAAAATAGCTCCTTTTTCGATTATTTCCCAACTCCAGCTAAAAATTCACATCAAAAGAGAATTAAATATGAAATTAAACAAATTTCTTGTGCATTTGGATCCAAAGCACGCTCATTCTTGAGAAGCGCTCGAACCCAATCGAAATCTCTCTCAAAAAACACACATTTGCGTCGGAAAACAAAGAGAAAGGAGGAGAAATTTTCGTAAATTGAAAGATTAGAGCGTGAAGAGGAGGAAATTTTCATACCTTGAAAGAAGCGCTGAAGGATATTGAGAACCGGAGGAGCTCGAGTCGAAAATTTTGGGCAAAAAGAAATAATATATAGAATATTGCGTTTGGCGGTAAAAAACCGACCGATAGTTACAAGAGAGACAGCGACTGCGACGAGGGATGAAGAGGAGGCGGCTGGAGGAAAAGGAGAGAAGGAGGGGGGTAAGGAGACTGTCAGAGAGAGAGGAGTAGGTGGGGACGAAGAGGGAGGAGGTTGGAGCGGCGCTTTTGCTCCTTTTGTCGCGTATGTCCTCTCTTTGTCGCACGAATGAAGACGGAGAGATGCATTGATAAAATTCGTAAAAGAATCACAGGAGAAAATATCGCTTCGCTCGATTATAATAAACTAGTATATCGTTGATGTCGGTAAGAAATCGACCAATTGGTCAGGAGAAGGATGATGGGGAAGAGGAGGAAGGAGGAAGAAGTAGGGGAACTGAGTGAGGAAGAAAAAAAGGAGAAGAGGAACGGACGGACGAATAAAGTTTTTATATGAATCACGGAAGAAAACCTCCATCCGATCGGTTTTGATTAGTATACCTTAGAGGTGAGAAACCGAGGGACGGCAGTGAGGAAGAGGGGGCGGCGGCGCGAGGGAGAGAGGAGGAGGAGGCTGGGGGAAGAAGAAGCAACACTCTCTCTTGTGCGATGAAGACAGACAACGGACGGGTAGATGGACGGACGAATAAAGGTTGTGAAAGAGTCATAGCAAAAAACCTCGCTTCACTTTTTTTTGGCTATACCACTAAGGTGATAGAAACTGACAAGACAGGCAGCAGCGAAAGACAGGCGACAGCGAAAGAAAGGTTAAAGATTTGCTGGAAGAGGAGGGGAGGGGAAGAGGGGAAAGCGGGTGGGGTGGGGGAGGGGAAAACGAGGGGAGGAGGGCACAGAGGAGGGGAGGGGAAAGTGGGCAGCGGGGGGAAAGGGGAGAGGCTGCTCTCTCTCTCTCTCTCTCTCTCTCTCTCAAGGAAGAGGAGGAAGTAGAAGGCAAACGGACAACTCGGCTTAAGGAGTCACGAGAGAAAACCTTCTCACTTCGCTCGTCGGTTTTGAGAAGAGAGATTTTCTCTCAACGAATGAAGAGGGTTTTATTGGTAATGGGTTCGGGTTTAGGCTCGATTCACAAACAATCCATAATCAAAAGTTTCAAATATTCTTATTACAGTAAATTGGTGCTGGACTCCTCCCTTTTCAATTTATTTGGGAAAAACCTAAATTACAAAAAAAATTTCCTACTCAGCCTCAATCCACGTCAGCCATGTGGTCCATTTCAATTTAACCCACTTTATGTATAACTAACTGATATTTCCCGTTTTTAATTTTGCCCTTCCTTCATATCTGGCCGAATAAATTCTATTTTCTTCTGATTAAATTCATTTTTTTAGATCTTCTTAACCAATCATTATAGACTTCATCGAATTTTTCTCATCGCCCTCGTCTATCCTTCGCTATGGCGATATTTAAGGATCAGGTTAATATTTCATTTCTGACGTTCGTTTTTTTTTTTTTTGTTTTATTTCGTACATCTTATTGATTTTGACTAATTAATTGCAACGGCTGATTATTTTGATTAATTAATTGCACCACAGTGATGGACTGTAGCAGATAGTATGTAATAAAAGAAGTGTTTTCACACCTTGATTTATTGAAATGTATTTATGTAAGAAACATGGTGCGGTTGAAAAATGTGTGAAATTGTTTACAGTAGTGGAATTGTAAGTCCTTCTGGTGAATAATGAAATTTGAGGAATAATTTTACTCATGAATGCTACCAAGGTCACAATCCTTATAGAGATTCAGAAATCTTTACATTGTGTGCACACTACGATCATGATCACAGTTTATATAAAAATGGTAGTTCATAGCTGTCAATATCACTCCGACTATGATTACATTTATATTGATCTCTGATTATAATAGAACTGCTCATTTAAATTTTAGTACTTCATTGCATTTTTACATCCTTAAAAATCTTATTCAGTGTCACCTGCTGTTCCAGCTACCCGTCTCTTGTCAGGTCTAATTCAGATCTCCTTCTTTTTCCTACCAAGAGATCATTCAAAGTGTCTTCAATTGAGGTTTTGTGAAATTCTTCAGATTTCTGAAATAGTGCTTCACGAAGTCCTTACCTTTCAATGTACAAGTTTTATTCATTATGAAATCATCACCTTCTATAGGTAAACCGAATGTCAGTGCTACATCTTCTATTGTTATTTGAATTCATTTGCCTCCAATTTCGAAGCACTTTAAATTCATGTCATATCGGTTTACTATTTTAGAACATTGATGTTAGATTTCAATTTCTTATCTTTTTCAATAGCTTCATTGTAAAATGTCATGAATATAACATCAAATGTTGTGTCCTTCGTAGCATTTACAAAATCTGAATGAATATTCTTCTTCAATCGTCTTATCAATTCAGACATCGGCTTCAAGCTTGATCAGGAGAGATGAATCTATGCTTCTTGTCTAATTCCTGAAGCACAAATCATATAAAAAAATATTGTTATTTTTACAATAATAACAAAACTTAATTGAAATAAAAAATATACTTTCAAAATTGTTCCAAATTATAGGATTGCGACTAAGGTCGCAGTTAATTAATCCTTTGTTTTATGTCATTGTTTAATTAAAACTGCGACCAAAGTTGTAGTATAAGTTTGTTATGTGATCATTTAATTAATAAAACCGCTACTAGCATCGCAGTTCATTAATCTTTTATGTTATGTGATCGTTTAATTAACATTGCGACTAAGTTCACAGTTTTTGATTTGTTACGTGATCATTTACTTAATAAAAATGCGACTAAGGTAGAGTCATTTACTTAAAACTATAACTAAGGTTGAAGTTTAAGTTTTGTTATGTGATCAAGATCACAGTTTATTAAACCTTTGTGTTAATTGATCCTTTACTTAAAACTGTGACTCAGCGTGATCGCGGTCTCTATCTTGTTTGTTTATGATGAATGTGATCGTAATAAAAAAATTGTTAAAAGTGTATAGTTTGTTGGCCCAATGGCCTTCCACTTAGTTTTGATGATGATCAACTCATGTAGTTATGTTTACTAATAATCTTGTGTTGTCTAAGTTTCAGATCATTAACAGGATATTAGTTGGTGATTAGCTTCAACAAGGAGTTTAGAAGCTTTCCATGTTGATTCCGGTGCCAAAACTTAAAGATCATACCTTTGCACTTGGAGGATCACGCGTTTGGGATCGAGTCTACTTGAAGATGGAAGATCGACAAGAAGACTTAGGTATCCTAGTTTAGATAGAGTTTTAGATCCATTTGTAAAGCTTAGGTTAGTTGATATGCTCAAGTGCACAAAACATACACGTTTCATGATTTGGTTCTTGGTTTTCATGAATAATAGATCAAAACAAGTTTACTTTATACCTATGTATATTAGATATGGTCTAGATATACATACATGCTTTAAACTTGCTAGACAAACTTATTTTGACTATCCTATACATGTTTTGGAAAAATCAAGTTTGACAAAATACAAGTTTTGTTTTTGATAAAATTGGCAAGACACAAAAAATGAATTGATATGTTGATATATGTCTTGAAATTTTATCACATGTTTATGTTTTTAATATAAAGTGATAAAACAAGTTTTATAGAATTTTCAGAAAAAGATAAAAAAAATTTATAAAATATTTTTCCCAAATTTCTCACCTTGTTTTTGTGCTGACAGGCTGGTCGGTCGACCCTGACGGTCGACCGCACCAAGGGCCGGTCGACCGTTCGGGTCGACCGACGTGCACAGACGTGCACGTCTGTTAGGCACAGACACGGTCGATCGGGACGGTCGACCGAGTTGAGAGCTCTGCTCTCGGGTTTTCTGGGTCGAACGGGCCGGTCGACCGCAGTTGCCCAACGGTCATAATTCTGACCGTTGGCGGTCGACCGGACCGGTCGACCGGTGGCCTGTCAGGCTGCCACATCAGCCTAACGGCTAGTTTTGTATAGGGGCTATATAAAACCCCATCTCTTTGGGGATTTTGAAAAAGTTTTTTAAGAGAAAAATTTCCAGTTTTCTGAAGTGTTTAAAAGAGTTTTTAAAAAGAGTTTTTGGGCTTTAAAAACTTCTCATCTTTATTTGTTTTGGGTTTTTGAAAAATCAAAGAAAACTAGGTTTGGGATTTTGATTTGGTATTTCATTTTCTATCATATACAAGAGATTTCCCAAGTAGTTTTCTTTGTTGCTTGTTTCCAAAAACACTTTGATTCCACACTTGAGCTATATCATACTATCCTAAACTATTTAGGATCTTGTTTTTGTGGGAAAAAGAAAAAAAGAAAGAGGTTTGTGGTTGAAATATATCACTTGTTGTAAAACCCTTGATTTCTTGAGTTGCTCCCTCTTTGGTAGAGGTGGAGATTTTGTTGTATTGGTTGTTGTTTGGATCCCTCTTCGGTAGAGGTGATTGAGTTTGGTTGTAGACCTCTTCGGTAGAGGTGTTGGTTGTTTGTATTTGGCTACGGGCCTAACCCCTCGGTTGTGAGGAGGTTGTTGTTGAGAGAGGAGTTCGGTACTCCTAGAGTTGTAAGAAATCCTCCTCGGTGGAGGTTCCCTCGGTGGGAGTTGAGATAATGGAAATCCTACACGGTGGTGTGTAGGCGGGGATGTAGAGCAAGGTGCTCGAACCTCGAAACAAATCTTAGTGTTTGCGTTTTGATCCATTGTCTCTCTAACTCTCTCTCTTATAATTGTGCAAAGCATCATACTTCATTAGCATATATACATACTTGCTGTGTTGTGCATAATTCATATTGCCATATCATATCAATTTGCTTGTGTTGTGCCTTGCATTTTCATATTGCCATATTCTTGATTGCTTGACTTGATTATGTGTGCACATTGCTTGGATTGCTTGTGTGTGTGTGCCCAACTTTTACTCATCCAACAAGAGCTTCACATAGCGCCTCAACCCATTTCAAGGGGAATCAAGAGGAGTAGTCCAGAGCCTCGCAAGGGAAATTCGGCTACACTTGTTGTATTGTATTAGATTGTGCAACATTTGCATTAGCTTCCGCATTTAGCGCACTTAGTTTGCATTTAGTTTCTTAGATTAGCACTTACACCTATCAACCCCCACCCCCTCTAGGTGTTTTTCAATTGGTATCAGAGCTAGTGCTCCTGATACTTAGGCTTAACATCCTAGGAGTGAGATCCATTTGCTTGCTAATCTACATTTGCATTTGATTGTTTGCACATATTTAGTTTATACCATGGACTTCATGACCCCACCTAGTTTTGACCCTTCCAACATTGATGTTTGGAAGTATAGGATGTCCATGTACCTAAAGACCCTAGGTTTGCATGTTTCCTTGCGGCCACCAAGAGATGTTATCTTGGTGATTGCAATCATATAGGGGCCAATGCACAAGCCCTAGAGGCTATTAGAAGCACATTACCTAAAGATTATCTTATGTGTGTTTCTAATCTTGATTCCGCTTTTGCAGTGTGGAACAAGTTGACAAAAACCACCACCCTCCAAGCTTCAATTGCCAATCCAAGAAGAGGAATCTAGTGGAGAATCCGAGCCACAACAATGCTATATGGTCCAAGGGCATGACTCCCTTGAGGTACATTCGGAATCTCAACTAGATAGTAATGATTGTGCTAGTTCTTCAAAATGATTATGTTGATGCTCATCATTGAATGAAGAACTTTCAATTGTTTGTGAAAAATTAATTGAAAAATATAATTTGTTGAAAAAGAAGAGTGTAGAAATTGAACAAGAAAATAAGAGTTTGCATGCTAGACTTAACAATGTTTTGCAAGAGAAGGTTGAGGTCTATAATGAAAGGGATTCATTAAAATCTCAACTTGATCTTGCACTTAAAGAAAATAACTTTTTGAAAAATAAAAATGATTGCCATGTTCTTTTAAGAAAAATGAAAACTTGTCTTCAAAAGT